>JAHWFP010098128.1:0-12346 GCA_023313725.1 Lithobius niger | reverse complement strand
GTTACTAGGCTGTCAATCAGTTGTTACGAGCCCTAGGGGATTTAGGGCAACTTCACTCCTTAATACTGAATACAAAATTAACTGCAACAACAAACAGAATTGATTAACAATTTCATTTTACTCATCTCGTTCCGACCAATTTTTATACAAAAGCTCTACATGCCTCCTACCAATATTTCTTATTATGCAGTGAAGAAAAAAATAGGGTTTGCCCAAGGCAAAATTTACACCTTAATACAGTCTATAATACACCAGTCTCACCATTAGAAACTGTATTAACTGCATGCACGGTAATAACAATGTGCTGAATAGTATTATGGGCATTATATTCAATAAGCAACAATTGATTGTTACATAGTGTTACTCAATTACGCCATCATGCAGTGTCTGCCAGTCATAGACGAGATCACTTGCAAATTTTATACAAGTTTACTTCATACTTGGTTTATGCAACCAAGGAACATTTATTTTCTGAAAACTATGTTGCATGTGAAGCTTGCCTAAGAATTTGTATCTGTACAATTTATTTTATTCTAAAGAAACTATTTACAACCACCGGTACATGCTAAGAATATTTTACAGGTCTGCATCAGTCTACCTCTGCGTACCAAATTTGGACAAATGATTACGTTTGCCCCTGAAGAAAACTAGACTTGGTACCAATGCCTTTTATGTTGACCCGTAACTTTTTCAGCGTAGAATTACCAACACCGCACCGATTCTATTCACAAATTTTGTTTCAAACAAAATCTTCAACACATTGAACCTGTAGGCCTATACTGCAGAACACTTTTCTTAATGGATTCAGATTGAGGAGTACTTTTTCTAAGCTGGCAATGCATGAAAATTTGTAAGGTGTCATATTTACCTTTGGTGGCCACACAGAAAATGTGGCTGCCTTACTCTTGCTCAACATTACTGATGATACGACTGTTCAGTAACAAATTACATTACCTCAACACCTCAAAACAAGCTTCACAGTTACATCATTAAAAAGAAAGTTGGAGCAAACAAAAATTCATACAAACTTTGGACGGAGGTGAGGGAGTTTTGCTTTACATCACGATTGACCACATATTATCTTTTCGAGGTAACATCGTTAAGTCCAAACCCCCACAGCTTAACATATATAAGACAGTGGTTTTTCATCAGTGAACCACTAAGTGGCCTGGTACAGTGCAGCTTGTAATGTTGAGAACATCGTAAATATAATGCATTGCTCAGAATTATGCTAATGCTGCACCTATTGAAACTTCTGCTTGTACAGCTACACTTGATTTTCAAGGCTTTTCCGCGAAACTGCACAGATACGGACAAAGCCGTGTCCAACACGGGGTCTGGGATATTCACACTGTCTTGCTAATTTTTTCCCCACTTTATTTTCCAAGTTTGGCGTCCCACATCACGAAAATTTGTTAAGACTGAACATACTTCTAGCAGTTAACATGACGCAATAAAAAAAAATGTGTCCTCACACTTTAGCAGTGAATAACAGAAAATACAGGATTTAAATCAGAGACAGATACATAACGATTAACGTTTAACAATGACCTAACTGTACAGAAGAAATAAAGTCAATGATAAAAAAAAAAATGAAAAAGCTCAGAAACCTGGTTAGCAGCATTATGTACCACATTAACGTTTACCCTTTATCTTAATGTATTGTTTAGTTGTATTTAATTTATAGTGTGAAGGAGAAGAAAGACGTTGCTTCTCTTTACAATAAAAGGTAGAACGGTATCCTACCTTTACAATTACATAGTAGATGGATGGTCCTGGCATCGACTCTCATGGAGGGCAGACATGTTTTTTTTTCTATTAGATCAGTGTACATTTGCTCTAACAAAACCAGTCGACTGTCTGCTATTTTTGTATGTAGGTCATCTCACGATGGAGTAGAACAAGTCCCTAAAAAATGTTCACCCAACCAGTTAACGCTCAACCCTCGGACTGGCCAACTTACCACACTTTCTCTCGTATGAATTGCACTTTTTTCGAAATATTTTTGTCCAAAACATCAGCCTACGGTTCATACGAGGAGATGACGATAAATTACCAGTTTTGCAATGGTGCAAACCAACATACTGAAGTTATTTATATAAAAAAAAAAACCATTTAACTTTCATTTTCAAATAAACGTGGCCTACGAATAAATAACAAATTTCTGGTCACTAGTCATTCTAACACGATTAATGTTATGCCATAATCAACATTTTCATGCCTGGTTAGAAATATTACGCAGTTTGTACAGATAATAACGTTTTTCTCTCTTTGGTAAGCTCTTTTATTCTGGATGAAGCTCGTATGCGAAACATTACGGTATAGTCTGTGCCCAGGCGACGTAGATGGGTGTGACTTTATCTGCTTATGTCTGGAGTTTTAGTAACCAGGGGATTTGCCAAAAACTCTTCCAATTCTAATTAAACAGTACGCAAACCAAAAAGAAATTAGTTTTAACACATATGCATTGCTAGACTCATTCAGGATGAAGACAAATTAGAAAACTAAGTTATTTAGAGAGCAAGTTATAATTTTTGCTGAAGGCTTATTTCCAATTTACCTTTACATTATTTATGGAGACTTGTGTTTACTTATTTCATACAAGGGTTAAGGCTCTGCGGTTTGAGAACCACTTACAACATAATGTACAATTTGCATGCACATTTGTTAAATCGCCCATTTAATGTGCAAAGGCACAAATAAAAGCACATTCAGTTTTCAACTTTATTCTTTGGGGCTTGCTTGATTCGCTTCTCTATTCCTTTAAAAACAGCCAGTATTTACTTAAGTGGGACATCTTTATTGTACCATATGATTGCATAAGCACGCTAACTGCTAGGAAGTATGTTAAGTTTACAAACTAATTTCTAACAGGATAAAAAGCTTAACATGGGAACTTGGAATATTTCTATATTATGCATATTTTCTCAGACTTCAGCTTCTCTTACAAGATACATTTAGTATCATATACAGGTATTTACAGTCACAGTCAATGTTGCAGAAATTTCTTTCGTCCTTCCAAAGGACGTAATGCCAAGATGCTGCTCTCACTAGCACGAGACAAAACTTCACCATTACATGTACAATTAAGTTTAATAAATACACTGGGCACGTAAAAGTGAAAATACTTGGGCAGGTGCTTGATGCTCACAAAGACACAAGAAAAAAATGAATTTCTACCTACCAATGTTTTGTCTCACTAATGAAAGTAGCTCTTTAACTGTCCAATATAATCAAAGGAACAACGTCAAAAGCAGTTTTTAGCCCATCACTCTTTCAAAGCATAAATTCAAAATAAATAATAGTGGAAGGCACAGTTACACACCAGGAGCACTACCAAACTTTTCATACGTTAAAAATACTCTTTCATTGATGAATGAATACAAAGTTAAAAATATAAATCGCCTTAACAAAATGACCTAAATCATGATACTGTACGATATTATACAACTTATTTAAACTTATGCATGCTATCTGTATTTGTTTTTATTTGGTTGCTTGCGAGTTACCCATCATTAGCATGCAAAACTTCCGTGCGATAGGTAATCAGACAAATTGTCAACCTGGTACAAGGAATGGGAGGACCATCCAAACTCTGGATTTGCCACACCATTAATCCGCTACTTGATCGCTAATATTGTTTTTGCCCAATTATTTCAAAAATTTCTAAATTTGTATTTTGTGTCACTGCACAACTACAATAAGATTACCTATAATAATCACAACCACCCAATACTCAACACTTATCTTTTACACACTACAGTTGTTTCAATAAATTTCTACTAACTACAATAATAATATATTTATATCAGGATTGATCTAATCACACTTACAACTTTTAAGTACGTACTTTATGAAACTTTGGTGTCTCAAAGTATGATTGAAAGACTGCCAACATATTTTGCTGAACATTAGATGTATTACACACGATATACTCTGGAACATAAATTGTTGCAAATACGAAACTACATGATCAAGGGTAGTGTGAAGAACAGTATGATCATTCAGAAAATTCTTCACAAAACCCAAAATCTTATTAATTTTTCATATTTTTCTTTAATACACTTTATTTCTACGTAACAATGATTGGGAAGAGGAAAGCACCTAACTGCTCTGCAGCTATAAATGATTTTTCAATAAACATCAAAATAAATAAATACAATTAACATCTTAGCGATGGGAATATAATTATGACAAACTAAATAATAATAATACAACCACTCCGACGAATCACCAGATAAAAAAAATATGTGCCTGAGATAAGCCAGTTGATATGTAGTGCTCCCGCACATGACATAAGCTTCCGAGACAAAGTTCTAACTTGTTCATGTTTTGTGCCGCTCTGTGAAGATTGTAAAATACGGTAGAGCCGTCAGGCTACTACACAAACAACTCCCTACTGATGGAATGCATCACATTTCACTGTATAAACCTCACTTTCTCCCTATTTAAAGAATGCATGAAGTAACGTTGAATCTGTATCCATTTGTTGTGGTGTGCAGTCACCACCGGCTGCATCAACGCCGTAAGATGGTCTCCGATAAAGAACACCATTCACATCATGATTTAAATCTTCTTCAGTCCCATCCAGTCCAAACACATCTAGTTCGTCACAGAAGTTTAATTCTATACCTAAAGATGACAAAATAAATAAATTATTGTTGAGGAACAGACAGCCAAGACTGAATGTGGATTCAGGGAGTTTTCCCATTTGGGACATAACTTTTGCAATTTTGCTTGAATTTTTCCAAATACTTAACTTGCGTTCCTTTTGCCTGCTCGTTATTAATTTTTTACCATCGTAATTACTAGATATGCGTTCAAAAAAAAAACGCACAACCTGGGTTTTTTTTTAGTTTTTGGAAAAAAGTGCAAACGGGGACAACTTTTTGCAAGTACACTGTTCTAAGCTGGTTGAGCTGTTGGACCATTGGCAAGACATTGGTGGAATTTTTTTCTCTCTCAGCTTTCAAGAGTATCTCAGAAGCCCGTGAGCCATTGTTTAACAACACTTGTGTAACTGGAAAAAGGCAAGCTAATGTCGCGGAAACTGAGACCGCCAGAAACGGTTTTTTTTTGCACCCCAATTTTTGAACACGTAAAAACGACAATTTTAACATTGCTTAAAATTAGTATTTACTATCCTAAAAAAACCTAATCTACAGTACGTGCTGACTTTGTTGTACAGGTGGAGGGTCAGCAAGAACTTTACTATTTTCACGCATTTTCATTTAACACTTTATTGTTCCAAGAACATGCTGCTACCACCTTTTAAAGTGGAACACCCACTGCCATATGCCCATGAAGCAGCTAGCGCTCTGAGGTCATGAGCCCGCACCTCACTAGGCACATGAAGGTGATTTGTGATTTGGCCCTACTTCATACGCAAGTTTTATCACCTTACATATCCACTTCCCCAATTTGAAAGCTGTCATGAAGAGTGGAATGTTTGTCTACTTGAAGAAAGAGTGAAATAGGAGGCAGTTTTCTTTCCACTGCATTTTGTTTTATTTTTGGAACTTCAGTTTTTACCAAGTAGTGACGGAGGGCTCTGATTGGACAGAATGTTTTTCGTCCCCTCTGGATCTACAATAGGTTCTATCGCTTCACAGTAATGGGTTTAGGAGCCACGTCTGGTCTTTGAGGTTTTGCTCCGAACTGTGCAGGGAATGTAAGAGTTACTGTTGTCAGGTCTTTACAGAAGCAGAGATGGTCGTCTTCTCTTGAGAAAGCTGCTAACTCACCCTGTCTTGCTGCAGAAGCCAGGGGTAGCAGAAAAGGTCTCTTGAGATACGTGGAGGAACTAAGTCAAATGCAATGGTTCGTAGGGTGGATTCGAAAGGCTTTCTAGAAGTAGTGGTAAGTTCCATCTTTGGAAAAGTTGGCGTCCTTCGGCTGAGCATTTTCAAAGGCTAGCATCAGTTTTGAAATAATTTGCTGTTTATGACAGGGTTGTTGCCAAATCAAGAGATCACATAATTGACGGCCGATCTGCAATCCTTTATGGCCGTGGGCTAAAGTTCCTTGTTGAAGAAGTCTTCAATTCAGATGGGTTGTAAGGGTCTGATTAACAGGTCTTGCACTATCGTGACATTTTTTTCCACTTTGTTTCATAGATCTTGATGGTTGATGATCTGTGACAAAGTAAGAGCCTTCGAGTTAAAGGGGAAGAAAATGCACAATTTTTCAGGATTTCTGTTAAGGAGTTTCCACCTGTGACGATGAAGAATATCGGGTTTTAGGCAGAAGGTTTTTCCTTGATGTTGAGTTAGGAAGAGTTCCGATATTGGAAGAGGGATGGGAGTCTTCCTTCTTTATCTCCATTAGGTCTATGAACTATGACGCTGCTGGCCAAGTGGGTGCTATCAGAATGAAGCTCCCTTGCAACTGGCGGATCTTATTTAGCACGGCCTGGATAAGGGCAAACGGAGGAAAGCCTATGCAAACATCCCGTTCCAGGAGATGGTGAGGGCATCCGTCGCCCATGATGTTGAATCTGGAAAGGGCGATACGAAGTCCAGAAGTTGGTGATTGAATTTCGTAGCAAACAAGTCGACGAATGGCTTCCCCCATTTCAGGAAGAGGGGTCGACAAATTTTGGGGTCTAGTTTCCATTCTGTTGTTGGCACTTGACTCCCCTCGAAAGCTCGTCGGCCAAAACGTTCGGTCTCCCAGCAATGGAAATTCCATAACGGCTTCAACTCTGAAAGTTCGTCATTCTTGATAATCGATTGTTGAAAACAGATTGTTACGCACAATTTCAGAATCAAAATACTGTACCAGTATTCTTGCAAATTTTCAACAGACCGACGACATCTGGCTTCATCAGGCCTAACCTACACAACTCAAACTTTTGTCAACTACATCGCCACCGTGGAATTCAGCGTTTTCCCAGCAATGTCTCTGGGTTGAAGCTTCAGATGTAGTGCATTGTTAAGTTTCGAATAGTTTCTAAGTTTCTGTCATCATGGCTGACGAAAGGGTTCCTCCTCCCCTTTTCATACGAGGGACTGCTGTAGTGTTGTCTGTCATTACTGCGATTACTTTCCCTTAAAAAATTGGCTTCCAAGTTAAAATAATATTTGTCTGACGAATGGCTCGAAGTTCGAAGACGTTGACGTGAAGTTATCTTCCTTCTTCGTTCCACTTCCCTGACGTTTGGTGTTTGTTCAGGTGGCTTCCCCAACCATCTTTGGATGCGTCGGTGAACAGAAGAGTATCTAGGGGAGGGTCGTGGATTGGAACTACGGTTTGAAGATTGAAAGGGCTTCTCCACCAGTTGATGTTCTGAATAGGCAGGTGGTGGAGAGGAATCCAGTCTTCCCAAAATGTTTGTGGGTACCATTATTCTTTCCGAAACCAGTGGATAGGTTTTGCTCTCTATTGACCTAGTGGAAACAGTTTTATGCATAAGTCGATCAGTCCTATGTGAGAAGGAAGTTCTTGTGCTATCACCATTTCTTGCTTGCCAGGCTTCCTAAATCTTTCCTCTCGTTTTCGATTCTTTCTGGAGAGGGTCGGACTGTGAAGTTGTGGACGTCGAACAGTGATCCTAAGAATACGAATGTCGTGGCTGGGTCGTGGCTGAGGCCAGCTTCTCGATGGATAAGGAGTCGAACGTTTGACTTGTGTTGTGACGGATCAGCCAATAGTCCAGGTAGGCATGTGCTCCGATCTTCTCTTGGTGAAAATGTACTATGACAGGATGGAGGACTGCAGTGAAGATTTGTGGAGCTGTGGAAAGCCAAAAGCTAGAACAATGAAGAGATTGGTCCTTCTGTTTGACATGAAACAAAATAGTTGGTGAACAGAAGAGTGAAGTGGAACGTGTTGGTAAGCGTCTTATCAATGGAGATGGTATTTTCGTCAATTTGAAGCTTCTCCCTGATAGATTGAACGGCTTCCATTTTGAAGTGTTCGGTTATTAGATGTTGGTCCAGTTTTTGTAGATTGAGAACCGTGATCCTCCTCCTTCCTATGACACTTGCTGGGCTCCAAAATCCTTGCAAGTTTAAAGGAGACAGTTGGATGGCTCCTTTTCCTAGGAGTTTGTGAACTTCGAGGTTTTCACTGAAAGCAATGTTCTTGATCCGGGGAGGGGGGGGGGTGTTCTGAAAGTCTTGGGATTGATGTGAAGGGAGGGATGTAACCTTTTGAAATGATGGAAAGCACGAAAGTATCGGAGGTGATATTCTTCCAAGCCGGCAGGTGATGGATTAACCTCCACCCCCCCCCCCAACCTGTCATTGAGGAGGGGAAGATTATTTCCATTTCAAGTAAATATCTGGATCTCCTCCCTCTTCCACAAGAAGATCCTCTTCCTCGACGTAAGGATCCATAGCCCTTGCCTTTGAGATTTGAGGAAGTACGTTCAAGAAATGGCGACTTTGATCGACTCATTTCATTGATTTGGCCTTTCTTTGCTTGACAGTTCAAACTTTTCTTTTCTTAGCTGGCTACCGTAGTTCAGATTGTTGTGACGGTTAATAGTGACGAGAACTTTCACAGTAAGGTAACGAACGAGGTTAAATTTTTTGTAGTTCTTCCTTTTGTTTTTGTTTGAGCTATTGTTTTGGCTTTTTGGAGTTGCGGGTGTTTTTGCTTTGTCACGATACTCAGGAGTTGACCGTTAAACAAGTCTTCAAATTATGAATAGGTGAAGATGAAGTTGTCCAATCACATCCTTGTGGAAGGAGGAAGCACGTTACATGATGTTCTTACAATAATCAAGTATGGGTTGATCCACCAGCCCCGGTTTCTCAGCTACAAGGCGTTCAAGAGCAGCCGTGATTTCAGAGTAACATAGCCTGATGAAAACTTGTTCTGATGCAACTGCGAAGTAGAGATTCGTCCTCTTCATAAAGCTTGAAAGGCATGGTGATGTGTGAGGGTACTTTAAGAATAGAGTCCATCTCTCTTACCTGCTGAGGCGTGAAATACTCTGCAGCCTCAAATGTTTCATACTGTTTTTTGGAAGGTGCACCCCCTGCTACAAAAAGTGAAGAAGAACTTGTTCATTTTTGGGTTGTAACGTGGTAGGGGTTTTGACACAGAAATAGGTTAGCTTCCTTTTTGTGTTTCGAATTCACTATTAAGAAGCTGCTGAAAAGAACCCACAGATTGTGACAGGTGAAGAGGCAAAGCCTTAACTCCACCCGAGTTGGCGACAGTGTCGCGTGGTGGGTCATCTGGATTTTCTTCAGGTGGAACGAAATCTTAACAAAACTTCAATCTTTGAGTTCACGGTAAATGGCACTGCAGTAGTCTTCCCAAGGAACAAAATCCGAGCCTTCATAGAAAATGTCATGACTACATTCTTGTTCTTTCTTTCGATCCCTTGCGGAGTGGAGACTAAATAGAGCAAGACTGAGAATAGAGCAAGAGCAATATTTCTCAGATTCCAACTATTCAGATGAGCTGTAATCAAATCCATCGAAGTAATCCGATTCGTAGTCATCATCATATCTGTCGTCTAAGTCGGCTCTTTGAATTTTCGGTGACATGTGTGTCTTTTGGAACAAAGATCATTGGCACGTTTTCTTTTTCTTTCATAGTGTTCGTCATCTGAAACATCACGAATATACAATTCGTTTGAATGGCGTTTCGGTGAAATAGACGTTTTTATTTTCGTTTGCTCTCCCCTTTTGGCGAATCAATGGATCTGCGAGTTGGAGAGACAGAACGTTGGTGTTGTCGCTATTACATCTTCCGGAGAATCACTGTTTCTGTGGTTAAGCGATTCATAAGAATTAAGATTTGATAAACTGCTTTTTCCATCTTTTATAGGCTTGCCGACAGGCCGACATGATTCGTCGACAGCCCGACTTGGCAAAAGCTTGTTTTGAAGTTTCGTCAATAGTTTTCTTTGAGGAATGAACCACATTGTGGCTGGATGATTCCCGACAGAACTACTTGGAGTGCTCAATGACTTGCAGACAGGACGACAAGTCGACTTGCCGAAAGAGGTTGTTTTTTCTTTCTTTAACTTGTTTATGTGTTTTGAATAGATTCTATCGTTAGTAGCAACTCCTCTGTCGGTGACGTGCCACTTTTCCCACTCATTTCATTTAGTTTCCCATGAACTTTGTGGGAAGAGTTAGTGTCTCAAACATATGGTATGGGATGTGACGAAGGCTTATTGTTTTTGTCCTTAACACTTTTTGATTGTTCATTTTGACCTTTTCTGTCTGCCTCCGGCAATGATTTTGAGTTCGTTTGGCGGGCAGAAGAATTCTCTTGTAATGCCGTACCATCTGTTTTAGTCTGGGTTACTGTTTGTTGCCACGACTGCGAGGGAGCCCCCTTTTCACGGGATTTATAGGGAGAGAATTAGTGACACGTTTATTGTCTCTATCACGGTTTCACTTTCCTTGCAATCACTTTTTCACAATTTTTCATTTTTCGTCAACGAAGTTGCATTTCGACATTTTCTACAGGCAGGGTGAAGATCTTTAGGCATCGTTTTACAGGTGCAGTTTTGAAACGTTCTTGAAGCCAGAAGATCACAAAGTTGGGTGGATTTTTCCATCATAGTAACTAGTAACAATGCCGACAAGCCAGAGAATATAACAACAAACGGCACAACGTGTTACTCACGTCAGTACTAGAAGCGATACAAGTAAACCGGGTCAAAATGTAATCCTCGCGGGAGATTAGCTAAACTAATCTGAATTAAATTTAAACGGAAGTTAAAGGTTTTGAATTTATTTTGGGCATAAAATAACAAAAATAAGTGATTTTAGCATGTACTGAAGGTTAGTATTTTGAAAATAGCAAGAAACATTAGATTTCCCATTCCTCAGCCTGAATGGGGTAAATCTGTTTCTATCTCTAAATACTAACCAATTAAATTTTTGCATTTTGTCTAATTTTTAGAGGACTTTTCCTGACTAAACTTAAATCTTTGATACTCACCAACCACAAACCCCATTTCTGCTTTGTCGACGCGCCATTAATCCCCATTTCCCCCCCCCCCCATTTCCGCTTCACTTGTGGTATCTTAGAAGCCTGCATGCATGCGCACAATCGACAGTCTTTGTTAGGGTGCATTGGCAGTGGCAACAAGGAGGGGATGCAGGGTGGCTAATTGGGTAGGTATTAAGAGGTAGAAACAGACTTACTCCATTCAGGCTGAGGAATGGGAACTCTTAATGTTTTTATCTCTAAATACAGTCCCCAATTAAATTTTTACATCATCCAGGGTGTTGCCGTTATCGTCTCCAGCTTAGTGGGTGGTGTTCTTTCTTCCGCCTTGGATCTTCTGTAGTAACGACAGGAAGGATGAGAGAAGATAAAGAAGAGCTCGAAGATAATGGCCATAATGTCGTTTCACATTTCCACGAAGGAACTTTCAGGATTTCTTCCATCGGAGTAGAAGATGGCTCAGGATGCACATAAGGCACAAACTTTGTGGGAAGTCTTCCGGACGTTGTAGGACGTTGATTGTTCATCACATTTCTCGTAGACGAAGGTGATGGCGTTTCGAATCCAGGAGGCAATCATGGGTGGAGTGGCTTGACCCCTGGAGGAGTGAAAAGGAAGAAATAGTTCACCCATTTATCCAAGTCAGGTCCTTCTTCCTGTCTAGGTAATAGCGGAGCGCTCTTACTGGGCATTTAAGTCCTTCTTACCAGTGAGGGGTCCAAGAGTAGGAATGACAAAGGACTGGGATGCTTCACAAGCACCTTGCATCTTGGCAGAAAAGGAAGTTCATGGCAAAAGCCTCACAGAGATCTGTTCAATGCCTGAAGTTCACTGCATCTCTTCCCTGAAGCACGGGCAATTAAAAAAAAATTGTCTTTCTTGTCAGAAGTCCTAAGGTTGTTTGATTAAGAGGTTCATAGGGTTCTTTAAGGAGACTGCAAAGAATGAGGGGCAAGTCCAAAGCAGGATAGTTTCCTCGTAGTGGGATGTTCTACACCAAAAGACTTCATAAGACTGGTTATGCAGAAGTCATCTAGAACAGGAGTGTGGCCAGCAGTATGAAAATGGAGTTTAAGGGAGGGCGGTAGATCTTGATAGCCGACATGTTCATTCCCGAATCCAACAGGTGGTTAAAAAAGTTTGTAAGTTGGGAGGCATATGGAGCCAAGAGAAGTATCTTGTTCCTATCACACCAACGCAGCCATCTTGACCACTTTCCCTCATAGATTTTTCGAGTGCTGCTCCGGTTAGCAGCCGGCACCAAAACTCCATTAGCCTGGATGAATAGAGTAGCCAGGCATGAAGATTTAGAACTGACGGCGGTAATTGGTGTAGTACCAGTCCTCTTCTTTGAGAAAGTAAATTGCTTGAAAGGGGGAGTTTTCTCGGTAGGTCTAAGAGAAGATCCAAACAGGAACTAGCC
>JAHWFP010098127.1:0-13293 GCA_023313725.1 Lithobius niger | reverse complement strand
ATGAATTAAGGAAGCACATGTCATTCCCATGTTAAAAGACTGCTTCCGCCAGCCAAATATTGATATGAAATTGAACCGTCCTTACCACTGAAAGGTGTGGAATATATTTTAGTATGGACCACGTAACCAGCAGAAATCCACTAACCCAGAATGCCGAAAATTGAAACTGGTGGTTGCAGTGAAGGAATCTATCAATCTGAATTATTTTATAACAAGTTTTAAAAACAATGGTGAAAAAAAAACCACTTTATTTACCACACCCCAGCCTGAGTTGGTAAATCTGTTTTTAGCTCTAGAATACCTACCCAGTCAAATTTTTGCATTATTGTCTACTTAAGACGAATATTCCTGGCACATTAAACATCCTGTATTCACCACACCAACATACCTAATGAATAGCCGGATGCAGACACCTCAGGTGCAGTGCTTACGCAGATCGTAGGCCATCTTTATTGTTTAGATACACTGTCAGCGGCAACTATGAAGGAGGGCAGGGTATGTATTCCAGGGATAAAAAATTTACTACTCCTCAGGCATCGTCTCCTCCTGAGTTAGTCGGCGAGTTCCATGCGGGTGCCTTTTATCTTCTAGTGTATGCTGAGTCGTTTAAGTTAAGACAAAGCAGCTGCTTGGGAAGACATGTCTCGAAGGTAGTGTGATGTGAAGGAGTTCCGCACTTCCATGAGGCATCCTGCCGGATTTCTTTTTGAGGACCTTGGTTGTACGCAGCCCAAGAAGCGGCGAGTGCTCGTATCTTGTGGGCAGTCCTCCTGACGTTATAGACATGGTTTCATCCGCGTTCTCGTAGGGGAAGCCAATGACAGAACAGATCTAGGAAGCAATCATGGCTGGAGTCGCTTGTCCCGTACTTGATTTGTATGGGAAGAATAAGTCCATGCGGCCTTTTCTCCACATAGAGGGAGAAATGCAGGGCTCTGACACGGCACTGTAGTCTCCCTCTTAATCCCCTGTGAGGAAACCTAGCACTGGAATCGTGAAGGACTTGAATGCTTCCATGGATGCTTGGGTCTTCGTTCGGAAAGAAGATCAGCTAAGAAGTCTTACAGAACTATAGTTCAAGCCAACGCGCAAAGTTTCATCCACGTTGATGCCTTAAAGCTCACTGCAGCAGTTTTCAGAAGCCAAAGCAAGTAGAAGACAATCTTTACGAATAATGAGTCCTAATGAAGTTTGACCAAAGGGTTCATAGGTTTCATTAAGGAAGCTTGTTAAGTACTAACGGAAGGTCCAATTGTGCAAATAGTTTCCTGGTGACAGGCCTTTCCACGCCAAAGGCATTGATGAGGCTGGTGATTCTGCAGTCATTTACCACAGAGGTGTGTCCCGCTACCTTGAGTTCGAAGTTAATGGCCGTACGGAAAACTTGGATAACAGAAAGTTGAGCTAAAGTTATAGCTAGGGGATTGCCATGCACCAACGATGCCACTGAAGCCACTTGCCTTCACAGATCTTGGGTGTTGACCCTCGAAGGCAGCAGACGATGCGGTTGGCAATTGATCCGAAATACCATCAGCCTGGAGAAGCTGGATGAAAGCAGCCAGGCATGAACTTTTAGGACTGCTATAGCTCTTGGTGGACAATCTTTCATTTCTTCTGGGTGAGCAGATCCTCCTCCATGGGTAGTCTTCTTGGGAAGTCCGCGAGAAGTTCAGGAAGAAGAACGAACAAGGTTGAGCTGGCCAAACCGGGGCGATGAGGACGAATGTTCTTTCCGTCTTTACAGCCAACTCCAGGACTGGTGGTACAAGGACCTAAGGAGAGAAAAGTAGGCAAACCTGTGTTTCCACGAAGCCATCAGAGCGTCCGTCGTCCAAGCTTGAGGGTTCAGGATGGGGCTCATGAAGTTTGGCAGCCTGTGATTGGAGCTTGTGAATTGGTCTTACCATCGGAGTTACCCAGAGGATGGGGATTCTTTTGCACAGTGATGGCTTTGAGAAACCACTCTGTCATCAGACTTTGCCTTGTCCTGACAGCTGGTCCACAAGAATAATCTGGTTTTCTTGGGATGTGAAGTGATGTTACCTTGATCTAGAGCTGAATGGCGAGAAGAAAGATCCGATTTGTCTGGAGTTGGAGATTCGTAGAGTGGGTCCCTCCTACGCTGTTCAAGTATGCTGCAGCAATGGTGTTGTTGCTGTGCACTTGAATCACCTTTCTTTTGAAGAGGTTTTGGAAATTATGCATGGCAAGGAAGATTATTACTTATTATCATATTGTTATGATTTGCACGCAGCTCCAAGATGTCGATGTGAAGCTTGCATTCCTATTGAGTCCACAAACCAGCAGACATCAAGGTGTTGGTATGGACATCCCATCCAGAAGTGAACGTATTCGTGATGAGAAGCTCGGAGGGTTCCTCTTCTTTGACGGAGAATCCTGCTGTCGTCTTCGTGGGGTTGCACTACCACAAGGTTTCTGACTTTGAAAAAATTGGGGACATCCAGATCCTGTCTTGATGTGGGTTGAGTTCTGGTTTCCAGTGGTCGTTCCTGTACCAGTGCAGGGGGTGCACTTTCCATCTGCCGTATGGAAAGAAGTCCGCCGCAGCATCTAGGAGACCAATGAACTTGTAGAGAGATCTCATGGAGGAGTTCTGGTAATTCAAAAGTTCGTCGACTCCTTTGATGGACGGAATCCTCTCCGGGGACGGGGTGAATGATGTAATCATCCATGTCGAAGAGAGCTCTGGAAGATGAAAGCAGTCATGGGCACTGGGACCTTCTTTTAGTTAATGCCGAAATCCATCTTGAACAAGAAGTCCGCCGCGATCTGCAGATCTGAGATGATTTTCTTGAGGTCTTTGTTCCGGAGGAGCCAGTCGTCTAAATAGGCACAAGTCCTAATGTTTCCGGAATGAACAGTGGCCAGAATCAGTTTGGGGCCATCGTTAGTCCGAAAGGGAGGGCCTTCCATGCATTGGCTTATCCGTTGAAAAACCAGAAGAGATAAGGCACATGCAGATGAAGAGGGAAGTTCCTTGGACGAGTTACTTAAAATGTTAGAAGAATCCGGCAATTGCCTTGTTACACCATAGGGTGCGGGTTGACATGGTGGCTTGTCAGGTGAAGGGTGCTGCATGGCCGAAGCGCTTAGTCTCGGCCAACGAGAAGGGAAGGTCCAGATGTTAGACGAGTCGAAAGGAGCTCTCGGCTTGCCGAAGGGCGTCTACGAGGAGAAGCCCTTGCAGGCGGGGATGCAGAGCCATGCCAGAAAGCATTGTTCGAAGGGCGAGGGGGGGGGGGGGGGCGCGAAGAAATCCAGGCGAGGATTGTCGATGGATGTGCTGAGATTCAATGCCTGTGGTGAAGTAGGATGTAACGCCGGGGAATGTGGATTTAGATGGAAAAAAGCCAACGAGGCGAGGGCTCTGAAGACGAGATCGAAACCAATGACGAGTCAGATAAGCCAATGAAGGAAGGTCTTGGTTGACGGCTTGTGAAGCTTGCAGGAGAGGAGTTTCACTTTTGGTCGGGAGCGGGACGATAGGTGTCAGCATGATCGGAATACCACATCAGGGCGGATCTATTCCTGGAAGAATCCAGTTGCATCAAGAACTGAAAGGGCTTGAAACCTGTGTTCAATGTAGAAGCCAAACTTGAAGTAGTTAAACCTTATTTAATGCAGAATAATCATGACAAGGTTTGGGTTACATGATAACGTTCTTTCTCAACACAAGAATCAACGGGAATGGAACAAATCAACGGGAATAGAACACCGGGCTCTGAAGCCCTTGACTTTTATATGCACCAGTCGGATCCAGAGCTCCACCAGATAACCAATCAGCTCGTGAGTTCGTTAACCAATCCAGTTCATGGTTACAAAGTGTTCACCAATCGTGGCCAACAATACTTGGCCACGTTCTCCTGCACGTCCGCTCGTGGTTTTGGCGCAAAACCTGAAAGTCCTTGCCGTTGCACAAGCGATTTTGGCGCCAACAAAAGTCAACCACAACACGACAGCACACAGGTAGGTACGAGGGTGAGCCAATGTCCGTTACAGGCTCCAACAGGAACCAAAGGGACTTTGTCAACAAAGGCGGGAACCAAAGGGGCGGTAGTCAGGCAAAGAGGATAAATCGTGGTTGAAGACTGACCATCCGGCAGTTGTTTTACAAAGTAGTGTCTTTTTTTCTCTTTTTACAGGAATGCTTAGAAGAAGAATGCATTTTCTTCTTCTTTTTAGGTCTGGGCTCAGAAGAAACCAGCTAATCAGAGTCCGAGGACGAAATCACAACAAGATGATCTTCGACCAACTTGGCGAGGTTGAAACAATCTTCTCCAGGAAGAGAGCATATTCTTCCTAGCTGCAGACACATAGTATTCTCGGGAAATGCCGAGATCAGGGGAATCTTCTCCGCAACTGGAGTGTTCAAAAAAGTTGAGGGAGTAAGCACAGCGTTGGATGGGATTTTTCCTCCTTTAAAGTTTCACATCTAGCATTAACACTTTTTAGAACAGCTTTAGACTGAACAACGAGCAAAGCACGTATTTCAGAGAGGGCAGCGGGAGCTCTGGAACTGGACCCGTGTACGCCATAGATGATGTGACCATTGCAGCCGGAGTCGGGCGGGGCATAGTGCGTGGTGTCGACATGGGGGAAACGTCATCCGCCGATAGCAACTCTTATTCAGGATGAAAATTTTATCCAGCGTAAATTATCAACACATCACAAGAAACCACATTAAAAATAATGGGAAGTGGCTTAGTAAGAGTTTCCACTACAGGGGTAGACTTCTTTTTAGAAGAAGCATTAATTTTCTTGGAAGTGTCCTTTTCTTTAAACGCTTTTACCTTTTTGTTGCCCGACATAGCGAGAGCCGAGTCTGAGGCAGAAGCACAATCCCGGGAGCGCTTGGCTTGACGTTGCCTCCGGAGTTTATCTCGTCAAGGCAAAATAATGTCCCCAAAGTTGTCATGGGATGAATAGGCAAGTGTCACAAAGCTTCTTAGTGCTACTATGATCCCGGCACAACCAGCACTGTTTATTGTCATGTCTACCTGTGTTCGGATGTGTAGGCATGACTAATTACTCGAGACTGAGGCCGATGAATGTTTAAATATGGGGGTTTAATCGGATCAAAGGCATCACAGTTCTGATCCTGCACAAGCTTGAGCAAAGACGTGCGTTACTCTCTCGTTACTAAACAATCTAGCCTCAGGGGCTTTGCTTAGAGAGATGGGTGCTTGCTGCAGGCAATGCAGGAGAGGCTAGGTAAGAGTTATGGCAACTGTCTTGGAGTAGGCAACGATGACATCGTGTAAGGTGAAATTCGCAATGACGAAAATGAGTACAATGTTTAGGCGTTGTCGGAAATACAGTTATGGTCACTTCAGAGGAGGCCATATACACAATTCAATCCCCAAGGAGCGTTCAAAACACAACATCAGTGAATGCACAGAAGCACTGAGGTTCGCTAAAATGATGAATCACAACCAATTAATCGCTAAAAACAGGATTCAACGCAAACACAAGGATGACGCGAAAAAAACGTTTAAACGCACATCCTGAAAATTAAGATGGCAAGCAATTTGTGTAAAAGCAGCACCTGAGGTGTCCAGACCCGATTCATTGGGTATGTTGGTGTGGTGGATTGAGGACTTAATATGTCAGAAATTTTCTAATGCAAAAATTTAATTGGGGACGGTATTCTGGGATATAACCAAGTTTTACAATTTTGGCGATTTGTAGAATGAAAATGAAGATTCTCCCAGAGAACTTGTTCTCGCCAGGAGAATCTAAGTTCTCTGAGTGGAATCCGACGAAACTGTGTTACAACATTGGGATCCTTCCCTATGCCTACGGCGCTTTTTTACCTCATTAACGCAGTCATTTATGCAAAATATTGCGTCACTTCCGCCTCTATCCCGCTTCCCCCTACCCTGTCCGCGTCCACTCACTCTTTTCTTGCTGTGAACGCACGATTCCATGCAGGGAGGCGGGCGGGCCCTGTTTTGTAACACAGTTTCGTCGGATTCCACTCAGAGAACTTAGATTCTCCTGGCGAGAACAAGTTCTCTGGGAGAATCTTCATTTCTCCTTCGTAGAATCCTCCTCACTGTGTTACAACATTGGGATAGATTAGGAAGCAGTGCACACCTCGGAATCGCTCCGAATATGGCTGTGGTGACCTTGGTCCCCCTTAATAATCAACCAGTACCTACACCCCAGACTACCCAGGGACCCCACTCATCCGCCACCTCGGCGTCCAAGTACGGGTCCCAGAGAAGGGCCCCTGCGCTCTTCAAGGGATAAGGTCCCTCCCTGGCGCAGGCCAACAGCCGGACGAACCAGGCTGCACACTGCCAGTCTGGTGTCACTAGTATTGCCCACTCAACTCGATCCACGACGAGTTTGTCTACGCAACGTCCAATTAAAGGACACGGGGGAAAAAGATACGGAAAGAACGGGCCCCAGTTCACACTGAACGCATCCACAAACTCTGCCCCTGGGCAGCGTCCCCACGACCCAAATCGCTGCAATTGGGCCGTCGCCTCCGATGCGAATACGTCCACGTCTGGCGTCCCAAACCACCTACAAATCTTCTGGAACGCCGCAGTACACAATCGGAAGTCAAATCTGTCCCAGAAATTTCGAGACAGCCCATCCGCTGTCACATTCAACTTCCCCGGCACAAATGCCGCCTGTACCACACAATCCAACTGACTTCTACGCTGCTCTAGGCAACGGACCATGGCATTTAGCATCTGGGACTTTGTCCCCCCTTGATGATTCACATATGCCACGGCCACTACATTATCCGAAAGGATTCGCACGACCCGTCCCCTGACCAGGTCTCCAAAAACGTCTAGCGCTTTAAGCATAGCCAATAATTCCCTTGCATTTATATGCAAGGCAGCCTCCCTGGGCTGCCACCTCCCCTGCGCTTGCGAATCCCCAGTGGCTGCTCCCCAGCCCATGTCCGACGCGTCCGTTGTCACCACTACTGCGGCCTCCACCGAGACCCACGATTTTGCTACCACTGAGCGACCCAGAGCCTTCGCCCACCAGTCCAAATCTTCGCAAGAACCGCGCGAGAGGCTTCCTCCGTGCACTACCGCACGACACCAGGTCACCAGGTCATGTTGCCACCATCGTGTGTGCAACTTGCCGTACTCCACGGCACACAACAAACTTTCTGCCAGCCCCAACAACCGTTGAAGCTCCTTAACAACCGTGACCGGGTCTTGTTGCAGCCTCGCAACCACGCCTACCATACCAGCCTGCTTCTCAGGCGGCAGCACAAAACGGGCTGACTCTAGATCTAACATCATTCCTAAAAATCGCACCGCCTGCGACGGTACCAGCACACTCTTTTCGTAATTTACGAAAAATCCCAACTTCCGCAAGGTTTCCAACACTCTCCGCACATCCCGCCGCACACTTGCTGCGGACGGGCCTACTACTGCAAAATCATCCAGGTAAATGAAAATTAACACACCGGCCCGGCGCAAGAAGCGCCTCACCACTGACATAAGCTTCATAAAAGTACCCGGGGCTGACGCCAACCCAAATGGCAGCACACAAAAAACGGTAAAGACAACCTTGCCAGGAAAACATTAACAACCGTCGTGCACCGTCCTTTATTGCCACTGCATAGTATGCTTGAGACAGATCTATGGTAGCCATCCACCCCCTGGTTGTAAATGTTCTACCACCCTTGGTAGTGTATCCAAGTAGCACTTCCGTACAACTACAAACTCATTCAAGCCTTTCAGGTTCAAAATTATCCTGATCGATCCGTCCGGCTTTGCCACTGAAAATATTGGCGACGCAAATCCTACACTTCCGTTTTTCACTCTCTCAATTACACCTTGAGCTAACATCTCGCTCAATTTCGGGGCAATCTCCTTCGCATCGTCAAACAACGGCGACCTCGCCGAAAACCGCCCTCAGCGGTGGCGTATTTCTTAACTCTAGACCAGCACCGTCTACAATATCCAACACCGCCGGTGACGCCCCAATGGCCGCCCACTCTGCCCTATGGCCTCTCAAACTTCCAGCACGCCATGTGCTCATTATTTTCAAGCTCCGTTCCAGCGCTTGTTTTCCAATCCAACCGCACACACAACAAGACTCATCTACTCCCGCTCGGTATCGCCGATGCCTTACACGCCCCAGTGTTTCGCATCGCCCAAAAAAATAAAAAAAATTTTAAAACCGAGCCATTCGTACTTTCTTATCACCAACACCAACTACTTTTTCCACTGTCCGCCACTCGCGGCTCCCGCCGGTTCGGTCAGCTACCGACTCCGACAATGGGTTTCACATATGAACTCCCAACCACACCTTCTCCTTCAAATTCCGTCACACAAACCAAAAACAAATACTACGAACCTGACAATCCGCATTAAACCACTGCCGCCACGTTCTCAAGAAGCAATTATATCCACGTGCGGACGTACTCGGCCGGCCTAACAGGCCGCCACGTTTTTCGTTCCCACAAATTCTGCCGTTACCATGCCGGCCGCCATCTTAATACTCTCCAACCAGTATCGATAGAAATACTCACCACCAATCGCGTAGCCTCGTAGCCACTCTGCTTTGCTTGGAAAGATGGCGCACCTCAGTTCAACTGCGAAAACGATCTTTCGAAACAAATTCCCCTTAGGAATTTAACAATCTTAGCTTAAGAATGTCTGACTGCACGCACCAGCGGCAAGAAAAAGAGTGAGTGGACGCGGACAGGGTAGGAGGAAGCGGGATAGAGGCGGAAGTGACGCAATATTTTGCATAAATGACTGCGTTAATGAGGTAAAAAAGCGCCGTAGGCATAGGGAAGGATCCCAATGTTGTAACACAGTGAGGAGGATTCTACGAAGGAGAATTATTATTTATTAGTACCTTCAGCTCTTTGGCCCCTCCAGCAGTTGTTGCTTGAGAGGCTGCTTGAAGTTGCTTAATTCGATCTGTGAAGTCGGTAATCCATTGGATGACAGTCACCCCGTCAGGACATGTGTAGCGGCGCCAGTTGTCAGGTAAAATTCCTTTAGCTAATTCGCTGATCATGCTGCGATGGTAATTGGTCTGCTTCTTTTCACCTTGACAGATGAGTACTACATCTTGCAAATCGTTACGGACATCCCGCAGCAGCCACGCACCAGCGTTAACTTCTCTTTCAAAATAACGATAGAGGGGGTCCTTGATATTCTCCACGGTACGCTTTAATGTCTGCAGAGATGATGGAATTAGTTTCAGCCAAGTGGCTGCAGAATTATGAAGTGTGCGCATCCAGGCGGGACGGCCATCTGTTTCACGCTTCTGCTGTTGTTCCTCAGATGTAGCAGAGTATGCCAACTCATCATCATCCTCCAACAACTGCATCTTGAGCAGCTTGGCAATCATGTCCACACCGCGTGTTGTCAAAAGCACTTTCTCTGCATTATTGGGAAGACCGAGCCAGGAAGGAGTTTGACGATCGGACAGATTTTCCACCCAGTGTAAGAACTGGTCACGCCTGAAAAAAAATAAAATTAGATTTAAATTTAAAGATTTGAGCCTCTCAATAAAACACAAACAACCATTAAGAAAATACCTAATCCCGTCGGGCATAGTTATGTTTTTGCCAGTTTGGTTGTCAATGTTTTCGACAAGAGCGAAATCCGATTCAAAGCTTTTCATCGTGAACAGCTGACTGAGGAAAGATGAGAGCAATCGCTAAAATGAAAAGAAAAAATACAGTTAGCAATTATTTTGTACAAGACTTCAGATTCTCCATTGTTTAGTACTCTGCCCTCTTTACCAATGGCTTATCTTACCAAACTGTCAGTGCTTTTAAAATTTCCCCTTTTACTAATTGTTCTATAATTACACACATTGCTGCATCATTTCCACTATATCAACCAATCCCTGGTGCCCCACTGTATTCTCATTCTTTCTTACTGCCGGGGAATACAATAGCTTACTGCTGGTGTTGGATTAACAGTTAGGGCCGACGTTCTCCGTATTGTCGAGGTTGAGCGAGAAATTGAGTGAGTTTTTAAAGGATGGACGAGAAGACCAGCGAGCGTTGCATTTATGATGGACATTTTAATAAAAGTATGTGTCATTTAAGGGCTATAGGCACACTTGTGTTGGAAGAAAGAGTAAAAAGCCTATAAACAATGAGCAAAGTTTTACTGAAGCCTAACTTACACTATTATTAAGGGACGGGCCTTAAGATTTGGAGTGTGAGCCTAACATGCATGCAGGGACAATGATTTTCCACTATTCCGCGATCAATTTACAGTAGTTGTTTTAGCTTGAAATTTCTTGGTGTTATGCCAATCTTGCCACGTGTGGAACCATTTAAAAATCGCGGAAAGTTTCGCCTAAATCACAAATACTTGCGGATTTTAACGGACTTTGTGCTATTTTCAGCTTTTTTCAACAATTAGGTTTTCATAATAGCAGGTGTAGACATAAATTTAAGCTTTTACGTGAATCCTAGGTTGTTGAGATGCACACAAATTGTTGTGAGCAAGCAACTACACCTTTTCAGCAGTAAAGCTACCGATCTGATACCAAAATTTTTTTCTTCCTTAATGCAACCTTTTTTAATTTGCCGTGGAAAACAACAATTTGTCCCCGCGGAATGTTGTGATTGACAGCTGCGGAAAATCAATGTCTCTGGTACTAGGCAAAGTAATCTAGTGAACAGGCTCTGATCAACAAGTGTTGTGAGGCAACCTCGTAACACTGTAGCAATTTCTTTTTTTCAGCAACACGACAATCGTCTTCCAATGTTTCTTTTCAGATAGAGGTAAGAAAAGCAACATGGTCTGGATTAATGACATTCAGGGTTCAGATAAGCCTTCATGGATAATGTCTGCACCTCATTAAGATGCTCAAACTCAGACCAAGACTTTAAAATGACAGAGGGGTCCCAGTCTGGAAAGATGCGGCGAGTTGCAGGGCGTTCCAATTTCAAAACAATTGACGAGAGATGAGATAAGAAAATCGCCGAGGATGGCTGCCTTGCCTGTAGCATTAAAGACAAGAATTCAGGGGGACTAAAATAGGACCTTTGAGGCCTTCCTTGAAAAGACCGCTGAAAAAGATCAGGAGTTCGTGTAAAGAAGGATAACAGGATTAACGTTCCTTGGGTGATACCAACAAAACCATCCTTGACAGTGATTGTCGTAGATCCTGTTAGTTGAAGCGCGAATAGCTTTGCTTGCAACGCGAAAGGCTTGTTCCTCAAGAACTCCTGCCTGCTGGATAAGTCGGACGATAGTAACTACCCGTGAAGTTGCAGGGCGTTAAGGGAGTGGTAGAACTGGGTCCCTTGTTGTTGCGGCACAAAGTCTAGTATGTCGGAAAGCTTTCGCGGGCTGTCGATGAGAAGCTCTAGCAACTGAGGGAACCAAGCCACTGCTGGCCGATTAAGAGCTATCAGCAGAAAGATGCCTCAAGATGACTCGATCTTCATCAGGACTTGAGGAAGAAGAGAGAACAGTGGGCAGACGTAGGCGTAAAGGTTCCTCCATGACAGAGTGAGCGTGTCCACTGCCCAGGCTTGATCGTTGGGGACGGGGCTGACGAAGCGGGGAAGTCTGGTATTGTGCCTCGTGGCAAACAGGTCAATGAGTGGGGTGCACCACGTGGTTGAACAGCGATCTGCAGACGCAAATCTTTAGAGTAAATCTTCAGAGTACATTCTCCCGAAGGAAGCTTGTGACGCGAGAGGGAATTCGCAAATACAATTCGATTGCCGGGAATGTCGAGAGATAGAATCGTTGTATTCAGATTTATGCAGAGGACAAAAGATTGCAGACGTGACTTCGTGAAGCTGTCGGGATCTCGTCCCCGCTCTCCTTTCGTAGGTAAGCGACGGCAGCTGTGTTGTCAGCCTGGACCTGAACTATCATCCCCAAAACCAGGTCCTCAAAGTGGTGTAGGGTGTGATCCTGGTAGTGGGTAGTCCATAATCCGGAGACCTGGCAGTCCCCCTCCCCGTCCCTCCAGGAAGGCATCCGTCAGAAGGAGATCTGCCGGGGGCTCGTGTAATGGGACCATCTTGAGAGAGAACAAGGGCCTCCGACCACCACAGGAGAGCGTTAACTGGAAAGGGCGAGTCCATTACACGACAGGTGACGTCTGGATGTGAGGAATTTCCCCACACGTCGATACGAAAGTGATGAAACAGCCGAGTCATCCACTGGTCGTAAGGAACTAGATTTGCCAGAGAGTCCAGTTTGTGCAAGGAGTTTTCTGGAGCGACAGGTGATAGAACCGAAGTTGCAAGGGAGTGGAACTGTCGCTCAGCTGCCACCAATATCAATGTCCAAATAGGTCGTCAACCAGAGGCCGGAACGAACGACAGACTCGAGGTCGCGAGGGTGGAGTCCCGGGAAGACAAAAGGCAGACGACAGATCGGATATTCCCGGACGAGCAATGTCGTTGGGCCAAAAGCTGTAGTGACGCTTAGAAAACGGCTGGGCGACAGACGGGGAGCACTGTCGCTTACAGAGAGGGTCGCTCAATGAGGCAGTCCTAACCCACTTTCGGGTTTAGGGTCAGTATGTAGAGAGCGGGTGACTGGTCAAGGTGCACGCTGTTTGTACTGGAAAGAACGAATGGCTCTGTCCATAAGGAGGTGAACTTATCCCTAGAAAGGGTTTCGCTGGCCAGCTTGGGAGGTTAAACAAAAGAACCATTGCGACCAACGAGAGGAGCTGGATGATACGTCGAGAGGAGCGACAGTACGCTGAGCAGGAGACTTGTCGTTTCGTCGAGACTCGACCTGTCGTGTCAAACTTGGAATAGGTTTCCTTTTCTGTGGAGCTCCATCTTGATTTGAAAGCCTGGAGTGACAGTCATAACCTGAGCACGCAGGGCCAGCAGGAACCGATGGAAGCGGGGCCAACAGATGCGGTGGGGAGTTAGCAGGCGACAGTTGATGCGCCGCCAAAAGAAGACAGGCCGCCAAAAAGCCAGATAATTCTGGAAGTGGAGATGAAAGACCGATGACAGATGGAACTGGTGTCAGATCGGCCGATGGAGAGGCTTTTCGTGGAACAGCTTTACCCTTCGAGGTACCCCTAGTCCTGGTCATCACTGTCGCTGAAGACGCAACGATCGTCAGAAGAGGAAAGTCAACGCAACAGGCCGAATCCAAGGCGTCGAAGGTGTAGAATGGCAGAAAAAAATGAAAGACGTCCACACGCTGTGGAGGCTAGAGCAGACATAGGCCTGTAAGTTTCTTCTCTAAGGAAAAACCATTTGAGAACAAGAATGCTACAATTATATACCACGCGCCATGGCTGTTTGCTGTGACATGCATATCAGGTGAC
>JAHWFP010098121.1:0-11115 GCA_023313725.1 Lithobius niger | reverse complement strand
CACCCTTCAAGACTACGACTACATAGTCAAATACAAACCTGGAAAGTTCCATTTAAATGCAGATACCTTAAGTCGGTATTTTGTTTAAACTAACAAGTTGAGTTTTCATCTTTAAAGGCTAAACAAGTAATGGAGACAAAGATTTTGCTCCACATTTTTCTTTTCTTAAAATTTTCTTTAATGGTTAAGAGGTACGTTGTCAGGGCAACCTCACTCAAAGAAACTGTCAGCTTTTCCCATTTCGGACTCTTACACCTAAATTTTAAGTGCCTATGTTTGCTCTTTTTGTCATTATCAACGTCTCCTTGGGTGGGAGAATTTTAACAAAGATTGTACGACACATTATTAATATTCATTAGGAATATCTATGGGAGTCTAGTGGTTCCTGGCTAACTCCTCTTAAGGTTTTTACGAAACATTTTTCCTCGAAAAAATTTGTCTGTCTCACCTCTGAGGGCAAAAGGTCAACTCTGTCGTTAAAAGGTTGCTGGTTATTATCCATGTTAAAACCTCCCAGCGTTGTATTTTGTATTTTTAGTTATGGGACCTATCTCAAAACCCCTCGGTGTTAAATTTTCATGTAAAACAAGTTGTTTGGTAACCTAAAACCATCCCAGTGGTAATCTGTTAACTTTAAATAGAGCTGATAGTTGCGCATGCGCTCATAGTACCCTCTATTCCGATCCTTATCGCAAGCTAGGTCCTGAGGAGTGCGCCTCGAGGTTTTTTTCGATGCTTTCCTAAAAAATAAAAATAGCATTCTGTGCACGGCTGACGAGTTAGAGCATTAAATGTTGCGATTATCTCATTTGAATTAACAGTTACAAAAACCTAACATGTACCTTTAAATTTTCGTCCAACTACGAAAATAGTGTTTTTAACTTTAATGTCGTTGCTCCAATTTTCTGTGTGCTTTGTACGATATTCCTGCACGACGCAGCGCGGACAGGCACCCAGTTAATTTTTGCAACATAGTGTTCTTTATAAAATGTAATTTCTTACTCAAATTGATTTAGCCGAAAAAAACGTCAGTTCCCCAAAAACACAAAATGGCATTTTGATTTTTGTATATGTAGTGTTTATATAACTTTGTACTCGATCCGGAGCTAGGACTAAGTAGCTCAAAAACTCGATCCGGAGCTAGGACTAAGTAGCTCAAAACTTTAGACTTCTTATTTTTTTTAACAAAAATAGAAGAGATTGCTTGAATTGTGACCTTTCATGCAAATTGTGATTACATGGTTTGGCGACCTAAGTGTAGAGCATTCCTGTGTGCACTAACTTTTTTTTCCAGCTTTTACTTCGAGTTCAACAGGAACCCTAAGTAAAATCCCCTGTGTGGGGGCGTGTAAAGGCATTGGCCAAAAAAATCCAGATTGGTTAGGATACCCGGCACCAAAGATCAAAAACTCGGGGAAACCAATTTATTTTTCTCTCTTAGCGCCGTAGGCCTAAGTGCTTAATCCATTTTACTTCAAATCTTGTAACTCCCAGGAAAATGGACAGAAACGATCGCAGTCTTCACCTCTTAATAGCCACAGACTTTATCTCTATTCCTGTGAAAACAGAACTTCAAATTTCGTCCTCTACAAATAACTACAGCTATTTGAAAAACGCTCCAAACTGAGCGCACCGCACGCAATCGCCGATCGCCATTTCCCACAACAACAAACTTGTAAATTTGTAATTTATATTTTTCCAGGCATAAAGCCGACCAGTTTAGTGTTTGTTGTAGGAACCACATATATGTATTCACACTCTGCGTTTTTATTTTGAACTCAAATACTAGTCTTGGTTTGTTATGAAAACGTCGATTGCATTTTTATTCCATTACTTGCAGACGCAATAATGTTGTAAACCTAAAAAGAGTTATAGCATCTACAAACTAGCTGGTTTATTTTAATCCTTTACCTAGTGCTTATAAAAGCAATTTAGTAACGTAACTTCTTCCCACAAACTCTACCTTGTCCAAAAACGGCATTTTTTTTACTATTTTATTTTACCGGACATTTTCTCCAAAAAGTGTTTATCTTGTATTTATTTCAGAGCTCCGACCATGGCAACCTCAACCAGTTGTAATTAAAGCCTTTACTATCTACTATTGCACCAGAGCAGAAACCATCCTTCTATTAAACTTGAATGTTGATTTTAATAGCAAACTCCGTCCCCCCCCCCCTCCTTCAATAGTGCGATGCCTAACGTCGTAGTTTTAAACATAGGCCTAATCACGTTGTTATGAGTTGAAAACTCACTTGCACATTCAAAGCCAGGCCTCTAAGTTTTCAAGTCGGCAATTCCCTTTGTCAATTCGAATCCATCCAACCAAAACACTACTCCAATTCCGTCAGCCAGTCAGAGCGCTCCAGCTACCCCGGTCGTCCGCGCTGCCACTCCAACTTCCGGTGGTGACAGCTCGGCCGATCTAGGTCAGTCTCTCCTCCTCCAAGATGTCCGCCTCCTCTTCCCCGCACGCCCCCTCCGCAGCTATCCTCGGCGTCCGCGCCGACTTCCGGTAATCAGTATATAACCCCAGCTCCAGTCTCAATCGTTAGCACTGCTCAAAGATCTCAGAGGCTAGAGGTTGCTACGCCGGTCGGAGTGGAGATGTCCGCACGGGTCCGTTTGTTGCCATGCCGGGCAAGGTAGCAGTTAGTTGGTAACTAAGTTAATTTTTATTGAAAGTATTCTTTTAGACCTAAAATCTAAATTTATAGTTCTTAAATCTAAACTTAACCTCTTACGTGAGAATGATTGTGGATCAGTTAACCGCCATCGGCATTTCTGGCCTAGAACTACCACAACTTAAGGGTTTAAGGTCCCCTTCCTAAAAACCGGCTTTTTTCTTATTTATGTTGAACAAAGGTTCTTCTAAATACTCAAATGGTTCAAATCGTAGAGCTTAGACTTCTTTTAGGTTGTGTACCAGGTTTACCATAGTAAGTTTGATCTTCAGCATTGGCTTTAGAAACATAACTTGGGTAGTTTGATCTGCAGCATTGGCTGTAGAAACATAACTCGTGACTACTTTACTAGTGCAAACGTTGCATTCTGTAATTTAGAGAGTCCGGTGACTCAAACAACTTTTCTTCTCGAAATTTTGTAGTGTATGAACTTTTAATTTGTTCACTTCGTGCCGATTTTCATGTAAAATCTTCGTGTGCTTTATTTAAAGCTTTTTGAAATATTTTCTTTGTAACTAACTTAGTTTCAATGTAGTGTGAGAAGTTAAATATGTTTTAATAAAAAAACTTTCGTTGTTTTAAACAACCAGTTGACTTCGTTGAGATTTAATTGCATGAGTAAATAATCAAAAACCATTTTTATTTTAACTCCCAGCCAGCAATTAAACACCCATCGTGGTGGCAGCAAATTAGTTAGTAGTTAGTTGTTGATATTCAAGTTATAGTTAGGGCAAGGACGCTCCCCCCCTAACCGTGCAGTAGCCACTGCAGTGCTGTAAACTTCGTTAAAGTCCAACAGTCACGTATATATTAACAACGTCATCGCCAGTACACCAGATTGTCGGTGCTGCCTGAAAAAGCACCTTCTTGAGACAGGTAGCGCCGCTACAAAACTGGTGGCAGCGGTGGGATCACGAGGTGCTGTGCTACTCCAAACACACCTTCCCCCCTGCCATTCTACCATGCCAGTTTTCATCTTTAAGAAGAAGATGTCCGCAGTAAGTCACTAAACTGCAACCGAGATGCCAGTAACTAAAACAAAAAAGTTACAGCCAAAAGATGTCAGCCTAGACGACAACAACTAGGCCCACAGTTCCCGATCCGGCTGGAGAAGGAAAGCAGCAACCCCCACTTCACTACAAGTAAACTGGGCTAACCTGCAGAAGGTTGAAGTAGACGTTCAACACCCCGGAGGATCCACCCTGACCACAAGGAAAGGACATGGAGCTCCAGAACCCCCACTAGTGTTCGACTTTCACCAAGAAGGGCGACAACCACAGCAGAGATGTTTTGTGTAAATCACCGGACGTTCCCGTGGCTCTACATCCAAGTCTACGATGGGAGGCTAGGACAGACAGACCACACAGCGATTGTGTATACAGAAAGGTTGGTGCACATAGGTTTGCTTTGGCCGCCAAGCCGAGTGTTTTGTTTCGTGTATTTTATGCATTTAATAATCCACCAGAGTGCTAGGGGTAAAGTGTATCTTGTGTTTAACCTGCGGGTTGTTTAGAGAAACGGTTAAATTCGTGCTCTAGTTCAACTTAAATGTGTAATTATTTTGCGGCTGCAATTTAATTTTTAAAATTCACGTAAAACTAGTTTCTGCTTGAATTAACGTTAACGCTTCCAACATGGAAGAAGTATTAGATAGTATCCCTAACAAGGACCTCAAGAAGGCCTGTTTGAATCTTGGCCTAACTGTAAGTGAAGTAAGGCAAGAGTCCGTTAAAATTCTCACGGATGCATACGAAGACGAGAAGGTTTCATTAACCGATGTTTCCGACGCTCTAGAGAGCGCCATTGAAAAGCGTAACACCGCGATTCAAACAAAAAAGGAATTAGCTCTTAAAGAGAACGAGTTGTTTCTTAAAGCTGAAGAGTTAAGACTTAAAGCTTTAGAGCTAGCAGAAGCCGATAAAGCTCGCGCTCATGCCGCAGTCGAAGCCGACAAAATTCGTGCACACGAATTAATGTTGAAAGATACGGGGGCTCAAACTAGCGACGCCGCTAGAGTCTTTGAAATCCGTAAAATCGAACGTGAACTAGAACTAGCCAATAAACAAATTGAGTTAGCAAAATTAAGAGTAGCTAGTGGTACTTCAAGTCCAGTATCTGATATGTCTAGTGTTAATCCCGGACCTAGAGCCGGAAAGGTTTCCGATGCCGTACGACTAGTGAATAATTGGGGTCCGAACTCGGAAATTAACTCCTTTTTAAAAATATTTGAGAAAACCATGGAAACTCAACGTATTTTAAAATCAGAATGGGTAGTCGGTTTACAACCTTTACTTGGGGAAATTTTGGTTAAAGTTTGTGACCAAATGAGTGCTGTAGATATGCACGATTACGATCTAGTCAAAATTAAATTACTAGAAAGGTTTGTCCAGACTAAAGAGTCAGTACAGGCGCAGTTTCGTAGTTTGGAAAAAAATCCCGAACAACTTTTCCACGAACATGCTTTCGATTTGGAAACGTTATTTTCTCGATGGTTGTCCCTAGCTGGTGTCAACAAGGATTTTGACAAGTTAGCTAATTTAGTGTTGTTAGAACAATTTACTAAATCGTGCCCGGTAGTACTCCGGAAGTGGTTGCCCGACCGAATCAAAACGGGGACGCTGCAAGAGGCGGCTAATTTGTGTGATGAATTCACAACACGCAACAAGCAAATTTCTGCTGACGTTGCTTCCAAAACAGGTAAAGTGCAAACTGTCGCACAGTCAGGACAAGCTTCTAAAGCCCCATCTAACTTTCGTGGTGGTAACCGTAATCACCAACCCATAGCTAAACCGGCTGGTTCTATGGATGACCGACGGGAATCCCCAGTGGGAAATTCCTTCAGCAACAACAATGCTAGACATGCATTTGATCAACCACGTCAACCTCGGGGAGAGGGCACGTGTTTTTTTTGTAAACGTCCCGGTCATATGATCCGAGATTGTAGGGCACGTGCAGCTCACATTGCTGCCAATCCAGAGTCAAAACCCGACTCTCAGTCTAGCTGTAATTTTATTCACAGTCAGCCTCCTGAACTTGTTTTGTCTAAACACATCCATGAGTGGAGTGTTAACGGCGCTAAATGTTTAGTGCTAAGAGACACTGGGTCAACCCACGATGTCATTTCCCGAAATTTGGTCAAACCTCATCAATTCACTGGTGAGTATACGCACTGTAGCAACGCTCTCACAGAGCAGACTACAGCTCACGCCATCGCAAAAATCGATGTGCAAACGCCCTTTGGGCCTTTATCTACAGAGGCCTTAGTCTCGGATCACATGGGAGATCATTTCCAGATGCTCCTTGGTATTCCTTCCCAGACTGTTCTGGAAGAACGGGGATTAAAACCGTTGCCCCCGTTTGCTAACGCAGTTACCCGTTCACAAACACGTAGTGAACAACAACTTCCGATTGTTAAACTTAATTATCGTGAAGCAGCATCCAGTAGTGATGACGGTACAGACAGTGAATCTGACCTGCGTGTGGTTACTCCACGAGCAGTAACAGATGGTTTTATCAATCCTAAGATAGATAGTCTTGATTCTGCTATTTTAGGGCCCCAAACAGAGCAGTTTTCAAAACTGTTAAATATTGATAAACCCACGTTTGCCAAGTTACAACTTGAGTGTCCAACTTTAAGGCTATGTTGGAAAACTGCTGAACTCCCTGTCGAGCAGCAGGACGAAAACAAACAGTTTTTCGTTGATAAGGGATTGCTTTTTAGAAAGCCCTTTAGTACCTCCGGTAAGCCGTTAATAGAGAGACAGCTAGTGCTTCCGGAAGAGTGCCGAAATTTTGTCTTAGACACAGCGCATGCAAATGCATGGGCAGGCCATGTGGGTAGATCAAAAACAAAAGATCGTGTGTTGACAAATTTCTATTGGCCGCATTGTTTCACCGATATTGAACAATACGTGCAAACCTGTCTCACGTGCCAAAAGACTGGCAAAACGGGACACAAATTTGTTGCTCCCATGGTGCTCGTGCCCATGGATGGTGAGCCGTTCAACAGGTACATTATTGACATTGTTGGGCCCATCAAGCCTACTAGTAAGGCTGGGTATAAGTATATACTTTCATTGCTTGACCCTGCAACAAAATTCCCGGAAGCTGTTCCCCTTAAAGAGGCAAACAGCCAGAGTGTAGTGGATGCACTTTTGCAAATCTTTTCCCGATTAGGATATCCTGGAGAGCTCCAGTCCGACCTGGGCTCACCATTCGTCTCTGAACTCACCACGTTGTTTTTAGAGAAGTGTGGAATTAAATGTATCAATTCCAGCGTGAATCACCCCCAATCAAACAGCGTCGAACGCTTCCATCGCACACTAAAAGCTGTGTTGCGTGCAGTGTGCCATGAGCATCCTGAGGACTGGGAGAGGTGCTTGCCAGGAGCAATGTTTGCTCTTCGAACTGCTCCGCATGAGAGCACGGGCTTCACTCCAGCTGAGCTTGTTTACGGCCGCAACATCAAAGGCCCACTGGAGCTGGTTAAAAGCCAATGGATTGAGCCTGATGTTCATCCATCAGTTCTGGAATACATCTTGGACTTGCTCCAACGATTCAAGTATTCTCGTGAACTTGCACTTGAGAATATGACTAAAAGTCAGGTCAAAAATAAAACCTATTACGACGCAAAGGCAGTAGAACGTAAGTTCAAGGAAGGAGACAAGGTTCTGGTCCTTAAGCCTTCCAGGGCCAATAAATTAGATATTTATTGGGATGGCCCATGTGAAGTATTGAAACGATTGTCCGATACGAACTATCTTATCAAGAAGTCGTTTGGTGTTCATAAAGAAACCATTTATCATGTAAACCTTCTCAAACCATATCTGCCGAGAGAAGGAGCCGCTAATTATTCTTTCTCTGACGAACGTGAAATGTCACCCCCCGACCATGTCTGGACAGGCCAGCCTGGTGATGGCCACCTTACCTCTAAGGAAGCCATGGGCCTCTTTAAAAAATTAGGCTCTTTAACCGAATTGCAGAAGAGTGAACTACTCGCTGTATTTGACCAAGTGGATGGAGTTTTCTCCACTTTGCCAGGTCGAACAGACCTTGTGACACATGACGTGGAACTTATTGACTCCAACATCAAACCCTGCAAATATTATCGCCATGCGAAATTTGAGAGGGATTTGATTGTTACCGAGATTCAACGAATGCTGGGTCTTGGCTTGATTGTTGAGACTGACTCTCCTCACGGGTCACCAATGATCATTGTTCAGAAGGAAGACGCTAGTCCTCGTCCGGTAGCTGACTACCGGGAGCTGAACAATAACACCGTAACAAAAGACTATCCAATCCCCAACATTGAGGAATGTATAGAGCGAGCAGCCAAATGGAAGTATATCTCCATTTTCGACCTGAACAGAGGCTTCTGGCAGGTTCGACTCACACCTCAGGCTTCTTTAGCAGCCACCATTACTACCCCCATTGGGAAGTACGCCCCTCTCATGATGAACATGGGAATGAAGAACGCCCCATTTTGTTTCCAAAAACTTATGGATGACATCACACGTGGAATGGAGGAATTTGTTACCCCATTTCAAGACGACACCGCCGTTGGAGCCGAAACGTGGCAACAACATCTCGACAATGTCTACTCTTTTCTCCTTGCAGTCAAGAAAGCCGGGCTTACAGTAAATGCAAAAAAGTCGCAGGTTGCTTGTAACAAGGCTACTTTCTTGGGCCACGAGGTAGGAAATGGGTCCCGCACCCCTTCTGAAGTTAAAGTTTTGGCCGTGCAAAAATTTGCACGACCACAAACTAAGAAAGATGTTCGATCTTTCCTTGGCCTGGTAGGATACTACCAAAGATACATAAAACAGTACTCAGAAATCTGTGCTAGCCTCACAGACTCCTTGAAAAAAGAAGCCCCAGATCCTGTTTTGTGGGACCAGTCAAAACAAACTGCGTTTGACACTTTGAAACAAGCCTTAGTGACGTTTCCCGTACTAAGAGCACCCGACTTCAGTCAGACTTTCATTTTACAGTGTGACTGTTCCGAACGTGGCATGGGTTGCGTTTTATCCCAGAAGTTTGAAGATGATGAACATCCCTGTCTTTACGTTTCACGTAAGTTGACAGCCCGTGAGCAGAATTACGGGACGACTGAAAAAGAGTGCGCGTGTTTGGTCTGGTCCATTGCCAAATTGCGTCCGTACATCTATGGTACGAAATTTGTCATAGAATCCGATCATAACCCGCTGCATTGGCTCAAGCAAATGTCTGGCAAAAATCCCAGATTGCTTAGGTGGAGCCTCACCCTTCAAGACTACGACTACATAGTCAAATACAAACCTGGAAAGTTCCATTTAAATGCAGATACCTTAAGTCGGTATTTTGTTTAAACTAACAAGTTGAGTTTTCATCTTTAAAGGCTAAACAAGTAATGGAGACAAAGATTTTGCTCCACATTTTTCTTTTCTTAAAATTTTCTTTAATGGTTAAGAGGTACGTTGTCAGGGCAACCTCACTCAAAGAAACTGTCAGCTTTTCCCATTTCGGACTCTTACACCTAAATTTTAAGTGCCTATGTTTGCTCTTTTTGTCATTATCAACGTCTCCTTGGGTGGGAGAATTTTAACAAAGATTGTACGACACATTATTAATATTCATTAGGAATATCTATGGGAGTCTAGTGGTTCCTGGCTAACTCCTCTTAAGGTTTTTACGAAACATTTTTCCTCGAAAAAATTTGTCTGTCTCACCTCTGAGGGCAAAAGGTCAACTCTGTCGTTAAAAGGTTGCTGGTTATTATCCATGTTAAAACCTCCCAGCGTTGTATTTTGTATTTTTAGTTATGGGACCTATCTCAAAACCCCTCGGTGTTAAATTTTCATGTAAAACAAGTTGTTTGGTAACCTAAAACCATCCCAGTGGTAATCTGTTAACTTTAAATAGAGCTGATAGTTGCGCATGCGCTCATAGTACCCTCTATTCCGATCCTTATCGCAAGCTAGGTCCTGAGGAGTGCGCCTCGAGGTTTTTTTCGATGCTTTCCTAAAAAATAAAAATAGCATTCTGTGCACGGCTGACGAGTTAGAGCATTAAATGTTGCGATTATCTCATTTGAATTAACAGTTACAAAAACCTAACATGTACCTTTAAATTTTCGTCCAACTACGAAAATAGTGTTTTTAACTTTAATGTCGTTGCTCCAATTTTCTGTGTGCTTTGTACGATATTCCTGCACGACGCAGCGCGGACAGGCACCCAGTTAATTTTTGCAACATAGTGTTCTTTATAAAATGTAATTTCTTACTCAAATTGATTTAGCCGAAAAAAACGTCAGTTCCCCAAAAACACAAAATGGCATTTTGATTTTTGTATATGTAGTGTTTATATAACTTTGTACTCGATCCGGAGCTAGGACTAAGTAGCTCAAAAACTCGATCCGGAGCTAGGACTAAGTAGCTCAAAACTTTAGACTTCTTATTTTTTTTAACAAAAATAGAAGAGATTGCTTGAATTGTGACCTTTCATGCAAATTGTGATTACATGGTTTGGCGACCTAAGTGTAGAGCATTCCTGTGTGCACTAACTTTTTTTTCCAGCTTTTACTTCGAGTTCAACAGGAACCCTAAGTAAAATCCCCTGTGTGGGGGCGTGTAAAGGCATTGGCCAAAAAAATCCAGATTGGTTAGGATACCCGGCACCAAAGATCAAAAACTCGGGGAAACCAATTTATTTTTCTCTCTTAGCGCCGTAGGCCTAAGTGCTTAATCCATTTTACTTCAAATCTTGTAACTCCCAGGAAAATGGACAGAAACGATCGCAGTCTTCACCTCTTAATAGCCACAGACTTTATCTCTATTCCTGTGAAAACAGAACTTCAAATTTCGTCCTCTACAAATAACTACAGCTATTTGAAAAACGCTCCAAACTGAGCGCACCGCACGCAATCGCCGATCGCCATTTCCCACAACAACAAACTTGTAAATTTGTAATTTATATTTTTCCAGGCATAAAGCCGACCAGTTTAGTGTTTGTTGTAGGAACCACATATATGTATTCACACTCTGCGTTTTTATTTTGAACTCAAATACTAGTCTTGGTTTGTTATGAAAACGTCGATTGCATTTTTATTCCATTACTTGCAGACGCAATAATGTTGTAAACCTAAAAAGAGTTATAGCATCTACAAACTAGCTGGTTTATTTTAATCCTTTACCTAGTGCTTATAAAAGCAATTTAGTAACGTAACTTCTTCCCACAAACTCTACCTTGTCCAAAAACGGCATTTTTTTTACTATTTTATTTTACCGGACATTTTCTCCAAAAAGTGTTTATCTTGTATTTATTTCAGAGCTCCGACCATGGCAACCTCAACCAGTTGTAATTAAAGCCTTTACTATCTACTATTGCACCAGAGCAGAAACCATCCTTCTATTAAACTTGAATGTTGATTTTAATAGCAAACTCCGTCCCCCCCCCC
>JAHWFP010098120.1:0-14982 GCA_023313725.1 Lithobius niger | reverse complement strand
CCAAGGTTAATCCTATTAGCCAAGTTAATCGCACCGAATAATACTTTGGACGTTAAATGAAAACTTGAAGATTGCTACCGCTAGTAGCAGTTTTCTAGTTTTCATTTAACTTTCGAACTATTAGTATGTGCGATTAACTTGGCTAATAGGATTAACCTTGGCGGCCTGTCCCTGGTGGAATGATATCACTACCTTCAAAGGCCGACCGTTTTTGAAAACTTGGCGGGTTTTTCTACCAGTTTTGGATTTGGGCGGATGTTACGGACTAGCTAGCTAGTAACGCTGGCCCCATGTTAAATCCCATAGACTCATTGCTCATGGCTAGCGCAAAACTGAGAGGGCCTACGAAGCTGAACTTTTGTACACGGATGCATGGTGATCTCAGCATGGTCGTTTTGTTGGTTTGGGGTTAGGACAAATGCGTGTGAGGGCTTTGAAATTCGACACCAACGAAGTTAAATTTCGTTTCTTTTCCAAGTTGCAACCAAAGATTTTAAGCAACAATGGCTTGAACAATAAAGACTGGTCCTTAGATTTATTGTAAAAAGCCTGGACGAACTAAAAACTGACATTTAACGAGGGACAAAATAAAGGAACATTAACGTTGCCATGGATTGCGGAAGAATAAAGGGATGCACGTTAGATGATGGTTACGCAACACTATACGAGCATCCACGAGCTAATGGGATTTTTTATTAATAACCCCAAAATAAAATGCTTCGCGTTCTGCTGTGTTAGTAACAGCGACCTTCGGTGGTTTCTGCATGACTAAATGTGAACGAAATCTTAAAAAATTAAAGGGACGGTGCAGGGATAAACAAAGGCCGACCGTTTTTGGAAACCTGGCGGGTTTTTCTACCAGTTTTGGTTTTGGGTGGATTTCAATTAAGTCCATAGACTTCCCTGTTTTTAGTTTTTTAATATGGGTTTGTACCTCGGCCATGGTAAGCGGTGTTGTCAAATTACTATTGCTCATAAAACTTGTGGTGTAAGTTTGGTGGCACCTGAATGAATATTAATACGTAGCAAAAAAGAGTCAAGTACTACATATTCGATATTGCACGGCTGAATAGGATAGTATTTTTATTTTTTCGACTCGCTTATACAATCATGAATTAAACAAAAACTGCTCGCGCACGTCTTTGGTCTTCTGCAAATCTTGGTCCGATTTCCTTAAGGTTTGACTAATTTTTGTGTGAAGAAGTAATGCCTTTTTTTCATGTAATCTCTCTTTTTAGTATCAGTAATGTCTTCGCTCTTTCCTTGTTTCCTGGCTGCCCTCCATTCTCTGTTAATTCAGTGTCTTTAATTGTTTGTTTAGTATCTTCATCCTACCAGCTAACTAGCCTGATTCCCTGTCTTTTATGAGGTACAACGTTTTTGAATGCAAGTGCACCGGCCTCTACCAATAGTAATGTAAGATTGTTGTTTAGGTATGATGAAGATGGTTCTAGTGAATATGGTTATATTGTTTTAGCCGAGGAACTTTTAAAAATTACTTCGGAATTTTACCAACTGCCACTTTCCATCTCTTGGCAGAGGCTTTTGTCTTTCTTTTATTTCTTTTTAATGATGTTTAAACACAAGGTCGTAAGCCTGTGGGCCAACTCAATGTTTTTCAGGTTATCCTCATAACTATTTTTTTTACTTTATTGTACAAAGATGGGCTAATAATAAAGTCAATTTATGAACAACGGCCTCTTTCTGCCGAAGTGTATTTACCACTAGTAAATTACTCCCAGTTAAGGACGGTAGGATTAAATTCGTTAGACACGGTCATCATTTATGCTGTGTTATATGCTTGTGTTATGCTTGTGGTTGGAAAGCTGTTCCTCCGTACATGTAATACATTGCAATAATTGAGCTAGGATGCTGCAACCTAGAAAGGTTGCAATAGTTCCTGGTTGTAGCATAATAGCTCGATCGTCATTCATGTTATCGTCGTCTATGCCTAAGTTTTTTTATTTGATGATGCAATGATGGGTTACTAATAGTCAGTGCCGCCGTCATTTCCACTGTCGACATAATGGAGCGGACTTCCCTTTCTTTGCTATTTTGCTAGATGTTCTTGTTTCCTGTTCCGGCTGTACCCCTTTAGTACTTCTGCAACAACCTGTGCGTTTTGTGCAAAGCTGCAATTAATTTGGAAGTTGGGTAACAATTAACCCTACAATTGATTCAATTTGATACCACACGCATATGGTTCTCGTCGTGGATTCCGAACAATGAACCATTGTTAGAAAGCCATTGTTAGCAGAACCCACTAGTGGATTATGCCAACAATGAGGTAAGGAACGTTTGTCGAAGGAAAGGTTTTATTGTTGTCTGAAGGGGTATTTCGGAATCACGCTAGAATGCAACGACACAAGCGCTTATTATTCTAACACATTTTACGTTAAATTGGTGGATAGCTGTTACCCTACCAGATGAAGAATGCTTCCCAGAGAGGCCTAATGCTAACCATGCTGACATTTATATTTTTGATTATTTTTAATTTATTTGGTGGACAGCTCTGACTTTACCGGATGAAGGCTACCTCCCAGCGAAACCTATTGCTAGCCATGCTGACACAACCATCTGCTATATTTCTTATTATTTTTTATTTGTTTGGTGGATAGCTCTCACCCTACCCAAAGAAGGCTAATGCTGGTCATGCCGACACAACAGTCTGTCATATTTTTGATTATTTTTTATTTATTTTACCCTACATTGTTCAACATTTTGAAGTCATCGTCATTACGCAAGCATTCTTCCTGGTCATATTCTTCATTATTTTTAATTTATTTGTTTACATGTTAAGTTATCAGAAATGGAGCCCATTTGGCTCTTCTTCGTCCTGTAATTACATGTTTATTGTCTTACCGCATCACTGTTCAAGATACCGAAAGCATCTCATCGCATAACGACGAATAACCCAGTTCGCCAACAAACGTTCTCTATTTTTATCTCTTGATTGTTACTTGATCCGAAGTACCCCATCACCGTTCATACCGTGGAAGCGAGTTAACAATCAATACACACGAGCACAGAACGCTTCACCAAACAAGCAATAACAATGCTGTCTTTGTGTAACCATTGTTGCACGCACAGTCGCCGTGTCAACCTTCTGAATTAAGGAACGTCAGCACGATTTGTTCTTTGATGCAGCCTCGACTCGAACAATATGCGGTTGCTATAAGAAGGATAACCAACGGCGTCTCGGGAGTTCTGGCAACAATAATTCGTGGCTGCGCCACTCGTGGTAGTTGGCAGAACTCAATCGACGTCGTTGGTTAACATATGCGTAAACGTTTTATTTTCACGTTCACAATGCACAAACTTTCAGTGAAGGAGACATTTAAATCCACCAATTGTTGTTGTTTGGCCTTTTAACAATTACATACGGCCTCCGCCAAAGCTCTCATGCTGTTGTTTCGCTGTTGTCTCTTAGCTGCTGGCTCTTGGCTAAGCCCTCTTTTCATTTTGTCACCTTGATGACTTCTCAACCCCATGTCCGATTCCGAATTTTTTTTCGATAAACCTTGTCCAGACACACGTGCTACAGCATGCAAAATGTGGCTTAGATAGCCCTTGTGGTTTTCACGTGATGCTCGGTCTAAGTTTGCATTGGAGTATGATCGTAAGTGGAGCTCCACTCCAATAAAGTCAGTTTCTAAACGAAGGCGTCTTTCTGTCCAAGTGTTTTTAACAGTTACTTAAAGACGTTAGATTAAATACCAGGGTCATTATTTGTACTATGTTATGCTTGTCTTTATGCTGTGGTCAATAAGCTGCGCTACATTGTAATAAACGAGGTAGGACGCTGCAACCGAGTTAGGACTGAATATTTTCCGGTTGCAGCACAATAGTTCGATTACAGCACTGTGACTCTGTCTTTAGCCATAAATAACGGGACACACTCCCCGTATTCTCTGATCTGCAAATACTGCAGCGAAGCCACAGCGGAGCCATTCAAACTTACAGCTACTTCTCCACTGGCGTTTTAAGAACATGCGTTATCCATTATTAAGATCACAACCTTAGTGATCAAGCACAAAGAAGAACTAAATACATACAAATATCTGTATATAACACAAAGATAAGTTGGAACTAAACCAACATCGATATTATGTAGTTCCATCTCATATTTCTAAGTCGGAGGCTGTATCGGTAAAGGAACTATGGTTATGATTTGTAAAACGGTTTCACCAGTTGCAATTCAAGTCATCTTACTAGAGTGAAACTTAAGTACATAAAGGTGTCTTATTGTACTTCGATATTTGTAGTGTGTAGTTAAGCCCACGCTTCCCATCCAGGGAGACGGGCCTCCCTTGGGGGTCGCGGAGCAACTGCAGGGGAGGCGCGAGTTGTTGCTGGCATCGAATAATACAAATCAGTGGTGAACTATGCATCGCAAAGCAAGTTAAACTGTATGAGGAAAGCTAACTTTTCATTTGTACATATCCACAGATATTTTTGGCAAACTTTTACAGACCGTTTTGTACCCATTTGTTAACACTGTCTCATCGTAGTGGGAAAAAAATACACAGTAATTGGGGTGGCGGCCGTTGCATGGTAGTCCTATTGGAGAGGAATACCGTAGAAAAGGTTGGGAACCACTGAGTTAAGCTGTTGGCTTATTCTTGACTTATTTTTATGTTATTGATAGCATTTTTGCGTTTATTAGGCCATAACACGTTTTGGACAAACGGAATATGTAGTAAACCACCCGTTAATCAGTTGATGACGAAACTGAATTCAACTTGCCAGTCCTCTATTTGCCTGTTGGCCTTGGGCAGAACTTATCTCTTGGCGCCGTTCCACGATGGGCCTTGGTTTGTTGAGACATGCGACCTCATATTTTCTTCCCCATCGTCCTGGCGTTTATCAACTTCACCCATTAGGCTTGTCTTGCGTCTGATGTCCTTGTGCTCTCAGGTTCGTTTAGTGCTGGCAGTTCCCGCTGCACTGGACCTCTGGGGGTGACCAGCGTAATATTGTGGCCTCTTTCATTGTATAAGAATTTGTTATGCAATATATTGCAATGTAAAAGATTGTACATAAAATTGTGTGAAAGGCTTCCCACGCATGCATGAACCTAAATTCTCGTGCTAATTTTTTTGTTCCTTTCTCTACTTTTGCTCGACCAACGCAGACCAATTTAGGGTGTGCTCTTCTGGGCTTATGCAGGTTGGGCCTATTTAAATTTTGGACTATACGGAAGGAAAGCCGAAAAGGTTTTTCGGCGAACATTCTTTTCAACATCAACCACCAAAAATGTTGTAAGTCGCGGCAAGCCTTTTAACTTCCTTTCTTCCAAACACACCATGTTAAAATAAACTCCAACTGAGTTCCAGCCTGGACGTTCGTTTTATTTCCATTCGCTAAAATTAACAAGAAGTGCAACGCAATTCGACCTGTACTCCAATGCCAACTTTTAGTCGCACTACTATTACATCTGTTTACGTTAATTCCGAACGGTTGCTTTGTGTTAAGTTGCAAATAGCCAACCAAAACGAGAGAGCCGTGGCCGTGTCTAATAGCAAGAGCCAAACAACAACAATTGATGGATTTAAATATCTACTTCACTGAAAGTTTGATTTGAATGTCTACTTCGCTACAGTCCCATTCTGAACGTAAAATAGGAGGTCAAAATTGGTTTCTATTGCCTAACCGAAAAACTACCTGTAAATTTCTTGCATTCAGTTCCTGTATGTTATTTCCCACGGAGGAATTTTTTAACTCTCTCGATCATCCCATCTCTCCACCCCATCTGCACATGCTCCAGCACAGACTCTCCATAAATAGTTTTACGGCAATAGCCAGCTATCTACTTTTCCTCTTGATCTGTAATGGTGGTGACTCAAGAGGGGGAGGTACGGTGAGTTTACAGGTAGAATATATTTTCAGTTAGGCAATAGGAACCAATTTTGACCTCCCCCCAGGTAGAATTTGGCTTTCTATGTGCCGTTTACGAAAATATCTATTACCTGTAAATTTCTTGCATTTACAGTTGCCCTCGTCAATATATGGTAGTGGGCACCACATGACGAGTTGCCCTGGCTGGGGAGCTGGGCCCCCCATTGAGAACACTGTCTCCGCAGATCCTCAAGCGCAAAGGCTATCTGCATTGGGAAGGTGGACTTCCTTTGAGAACGAGGCGTCAAGAGAATGTCTAGGTGAGTTCAAGTGTTTTCCTCAATGCTGAAAAGAAACAAACTAGGTGAAGCAAAGGGGGGGGGGGGGGAGTCTTACCTTTAGGTGTGAGGGGCAGAGTTCTTCAGATGATGTGGAAAGGCACAATGATGGCCGACGTTAGTTTGGGAAGCCAAAGTTGTATCACGAACTGAGAGGGTCAGAATGTGGTGGTCCAACTTTGGGTGGTGCAAGTGGTTGAAAAGATTTTTGTTCCCAAGCGGGGATGATTTGGAGATTGGACACTGAGAGAGAGAGTTGGAATGTCTAGGGGTTTTGGAGAGTGAGGAATGCACAGTTACGATGGGTGAGAACCAGAAGGCGTGTTCTGGATTCTGGAGTCACGGCACAGACATGGAGGGATTAAAGGTAAAATAAACAACGGAATCCACCTCACAGCGTGTGAAACCGGAGGTCGTTTTTGTGGTGATAGTTTCTGAAACTTGAGGTGTTCAGTTTAATGAAGAGGTGAGGGGATTTCATGAGCTTTTGGTCCGAAAGGGTTGCAAAGGGAATGTTGTGGATCTGACGGAACCCCATGTGTCAACTGTCAAGTGTGGCTGTTGAAAAGCGGGGTGGGGACACAGGCGTGATCTGAAATGTCTATGCTTAAGTTTTTTTTTGGGGGGGGGGGGGGGGGGAATTTTGAGTTGATGAGGCTGAACCGGGTGGCTTCACACAGCCTTCGTGAAGTGGAATTTGAGTTCGCCAGAAGGGCGAGTGCATCTGACAAAGTGCATGAGCAGGTGTCCCATCCGAGGAGAGAGCAGAAGTTCCCAGTCCAAGAGTGGAAGAGGAGGGGAGGGGTATGGTCGGGTAATGAATGAAAATCGTAGCCTTTTGCCCTAGAGTGGCAGTCTGGGCAATGAAGTTGTCTTGTTTAGTGAAGTAACAGTTTCTTCATTTCCGGTCTGCACGGCAAGAAAACGGATGAGTTGTCAAACTCCTATATCTGTCTAGCAACATATTTGTCTGGTAGGGCACGGTTGGCGCTGATCCAATCTTGCACAATTTTCCAATGTTTGACTTCAGAAAAGTTAATGATGGGATTGGTGAGGTTCGGTTTGGGAATGACAGAATGGGCGGACTGGTTGGTTTTGCTTGAAACTGGTCAGAAAGAGCCAAATCAGGTGTCTGGGTGGAAACTGATGTGCCCGGAGGTTTGGATGAGTGGGAAGGGGTGGATTCCGTTTTGGGAGGTTGACCATGAGGTGGATGACTGTTGAGTCGGGTTGACGGCTTTCGACGAAATTGATTTTGATGGGAAGATGGTTCTTGTTAGATGGTGGCTGAGGCCTGTGCAGTTTGAAAGGCCTGCAGCCCGAGGGTGGGGGCAGTTGTTATTTGTTGTTGTTTGGGAGTTTGGTGCGCAATCTTGAGTTGGAAGCAGTTAGGGTAAGTAAGTTTAGCTTAAGCGCGGAATTTGCAGAACAAGCATTCTTTAGGTCCGACTGGATTTTAGAAAGGTGGGCAGCGATTGGGACTGCATTTGACTCCAAGCGACGAATGCTTTTTGATGATAAGTCGTTCTTCCTACGGAGGATTTTACCCAAGGTGGCGGTGATGGTGAAGTCATGCGTGTCGATGATTGGTTTTGGGTCACCGTCCAAACCGAAAGTGAAGGAGGTGGAGGGTCGATTCGGAGGAGGGGTTGATGATCCGGAATTTGCCAGGATTTCCGATGGGGGAAGAGAAGGGCTGGCTGAAGTGTCGGTGCAAGCGAGGTGTTTGCAAATGACAGATTGCTGTTTCCAATGAATAAAGGTGCAGTAGGGATGTCGAATGTTGGGATCTCGGTGGAAATTTGATGGAAGATCGTGTGCTGCAAGATGATACAGACGAGTTAGATGAAACGGAATGCGGTGGGTTCGAAGGAGTTGGAGGCTTCGTTGAAGATAAAAGTTCCTTTTCCTTTTTCTTCTTTTTCTGTTCCGGGCTTTTGATTGTTGTGCTTTTTAACAATGACGTTCCAGTCTTCGGGAGAGATCTTTAAACAAGTTTTGTAGGGGTCGAGGACATATTTGCACTTCCGGTAGTTCTGGCGTGCAGAATGGGGATTGTAGCGTTTTCTTTTATAAATGATGAGAATGCACCTGCAACAGTCTAGATCACAAGCGTTTGCTACTATCCACCCCCACACAGTTGTGAGGGAGGAGGAGGAGGTGGAGGTGGAAGTGTTGCCACCATGTAAACGAGGCCCCATTTTGACCAACGATGGGTGAAGGAGAAGAGTGTGCTTGTGGAGAAAAAGAAGACACGAGGTGGGAAAAGGGGGGGATGGTTCAGGACCACTGAACCCCCCCCCCCGGGCGGTAAAGGTCACAGAAGACGAAAAACCACGAGATGCATGGAGCGAAATGAAAAACGTGAGAAGAAAGGCCGGCCCGAGCATTCCAGAAAAGCGTTTGGCGAACGGGGCCATAGAACAGAGGCCAGCGAACAGGGAACTGATGAGCAAACTTGAAGATTCGAATTTCGGAGAACGATGACTGTGTTGCCGAGATTGGTGCACAACTTATATTTCCTTGAGGTGTCAAAGGTGAAATTCGTTTGACAACGAAAAATCTGCTGTGAGACGATGAGGGTGGAAACCAAAGATCAGGAAATGTTGATAAAATATGGGATGGGAGTTGAGGTGAGGCGTTGTCCTCATGGAACAAGTGATGCCGAAGGTGGGTCGGTTCAGGGCCGAGTTTCAGGTTCAGCATGCAGCCACTTCAGACAGCGGCGAACCCAGCGTTCGGACGAACTGTGTTCAGGGAAAATGTTCACATTCGGGCGAGTGGTCTCTCTAGGTGAAGGATTGCGTTCGGGCGAACCAGGTTCAAGGTCGTCCAGTTGGGCAAACAGCGATGAAGGGACGAGCTTCGAGGCAATGATGATGACGATTTGAGTGGCAACAGGAGCGAATATATCAGAGTGAAGACGACCGTTAAAGGCGGAAGGCTTACCAGGTAGGGTTGAGGGCACCGGAACGGTGAAAGAGGACAAAGACTGACCAAGGTGTCATAGATGAGGCAAGCAATTCGAAAGTGAACAGCGTTCGGCGAACGGATGCTTGCGAACCAGTAAGGGTGAAGGGAACCATGGCAAACTGGAGTGTTCCAATGAAACCAAGGATGTCCATCGAACGAAGGACGAACGAGAAGTGAACCATGCAGAAGCAAGGTTCGGAGCGAAGGTAGCACGGAGAAGAATGAAGCGAAGAATAGAAGGGCAAAGTGAAATGAACGCATCCAAGGCAGGAAGTCGTAGGCGAACCTGAGTGCAGGTTCGAAGGTAGAACGAACGGTGGTGAAGCACGAAGGGGGAAACAGATGTTGATGAGATGAAGGAATGGAGGAAAAGAGACGCTTGGCTACTACCATAACACCATTTATGGAACGTCTGTGCTAGCGCATGCGCAGTTGGGGTACGGTGCTGGACGGATCAATAGAGTTTTAAAATTCCTCCATGGGAAACAGCATACAGAAACTGAATGTAAGAAATTTACAGGTAGTAGATATTTTCGTAAATGGCACATAGAAATAAATGTTTACACAACTTGAATCAATTGTATGGTTGATTGTTGCCCAAATTACAAATTAATTGGACCTTTGCATGAAACGGACATGCCATTGATGAAGTATTAGGAGTAGAGACGGGAAGAGGAAAAAGAACACATGCCCCTTTCATACACAGCCAAACAGCAAAGAAAGCGGAGCCTGCTGCAAAATGGGGGAAATGATGGAGGCAGCTTGGTTTACGCATTTTAATTTGTTCCAAATATAATTTATTTGTAGTTACCATTGTCTTTACAATCGTATACCACACACCAGAGAAATCATCGATTTAGGTACGTAGGAAAGACCTGAAGTCGACCGGCTTGCATCCACCTGCCGTGGTACTCACGTTTAGTACTAGGACGTAAACGTTTCTTAGGGTTGGTATTAACGGATACAAATAAGAGTGCCCAGGTAAGTGGAAGTCCCTTCATCGTGACACTAACACCTGTTTCACAAGAAAGCGGTAGGTAATACACGTGGATTTAAAAATATAGTTCGTAACAGTAGTTTGCCTATCTGTCTTTAGCATGATTGTCACGTTTACTGGATGACTGAATTCATACGAATTCATGAGTAGAACGATCACGGTAGTGGTTTTTCACTCATATCGACAGCAGCATGTAAAAGATCCTAAAAATTTTCTGGTAAAATAATTGCTGCAACTCTGCCTTGCGATAATGCTTCACATTATTAATGGTAAAGTAAAGACACAGCTTTTTCACCATTTATAAACTAGCAAAAGTGATAGTCTTCAATTGAATTTGTATAGATTAACATCACACTTTATCACTTGTTACGCAAGTAATTTACAATATTTCTCTGACGATCTGTTAAAATAATTCGTTTGTATTCTTACCACATTTGACTACGAACTTTTTGACCTCAAGGTAAATTATTATAATTTAGAATATGCTACAGTGAAACGTTTGATCCAAGCTTGACCATGAGAAGACAACATATTTTAGTTTATCTAGTTGCTTGTGTGAAACGTCGATTTTCGTATGCCTATTAAATCAGGGTAGGACAAACGCAAGTTTCATTATCCTTTTATTTTTACCCATTGTGTTTTTAAATTTTCGTTTGGATGGCAGAAACCTTGTCCTGTCACGTTTTCTTTCGTGCCTGTATGTTTATATTTTCATTTACCTATTTAGATTCAGGAGAAAAGAAACTAAAGTTTGTCACCTCATTAACTTTCACCACTGTCTGTCTAAATTTTCTTTGAATGGGAAAAATAACGGTTTAGCTTACTACGTTTCCTTAATCTAGATTTTCTGTTACTTATTTCCAAGCAGACAGGAGAATCTTGTTAGAGGGGTAGTCTGTTGAATGCTTCGAAAATTGAATACTATACTTTGTTCCACATTATGCTTTCAGAAAACTGACTGTATGACGCCACGTTTTCTTCCACTACGCGTGCAAAAAATCGTAAACTTCCCATTCGTAAACTCTAACAGTAGCCATCTTGAGTCTACAAGTGTGCTATCCACATTTGTTTGCACTTTTAGTGCCACGAAACGAGTCGTCATCCAGTCAGTTTTCTGAAAACATAATGTGGAACAAACTATAGATGCAGATTATGGTAACGGCCCATAATCCGCATCTAGTAAATAGAATCTTGTTGTCTTACTACAATATTATTCACCATTGGTGTTGAGATTATCCTTTACCAATTAAAAAAAAAACTATGCGAAAACAATCATAGGTCTACTTTATCCCATTTCGTTTCACGACTGTGCATCTAGATTTTCCTTTACCTATTTTTCTTTACCTTCACGACAACAGAAGAATCTTGATGCCTTTCACTACTGTTGTTTAGCTTATTCTGTACCAATATAAGCAACAATGAGACAACAAACGTAACTTTATCTCATTTCGCTTTCTTTTATGAGTGTGTGTCTAGATTTTCGTATACCTAAATATAACTATTCATTTAAGTTGGTTTAATGTCGTTATCTTTCTATCTAGAGTTTCATTTACATTTTTACAAACAAGATAGGAGAATCTCAACTCAAGTTTGTTTTATTTTGGTATGTTTCACCATCAGAACGTATACTACACTTTCCCAATTTCAGCAGCCACATCGTTTTCTTTCACCACTAGGTCTAGGTTTTCCTTTCTGGTATGCAATAACAACGGCAGCAACTTTCGTTTATCTTACGTCGTTATTCTTCACCACTCGTGTCTATTTTTCTTTACCCATTCGCAATCAAAACAAGAAAAACTTCAGTTTATCTTTCTCATAATTTTTCACCGTTGGTGTTTGTTGACCAGACATTATGTTACCAGTACATCGAGAACAACGAGTGAATCCGTCTCTTCTATCACCCCTTAAGATTGTTTGCAAATTGAAATAAGGTTGAATAAAAGACTGAAACTGGTTTTTGTGTCTTTTTGTCTGTGAATGTGTGTTTGTCTGTTTGGAACACGGTAACGTTCGCAATATGTTGTGATTTGGTTGAAATATCAAGTTCGAAGATTAGTTATTTTGGCGCGATATATAACTCTAGTGGTGCCAAGATCTAGCCATTTGTCATAGTACACAATAGTGACAATTCTTTTCATGTGAATAATTCAGAAAAATAACTACAAATGGTAAAAACAAAAACACATTTTATAATTTTACGTTTTGAAACAATGTGATTACTTCTTTTGCCATTTTACAGCAAATCACGCATGTGGTGCAAGCTATCCAGATGTGCTCGTAAAGGTCAGATTTTATTCGTTCACTTGCTTTGGTGTTTGCTTACAAGGTTCGTTTCGGTTTTGTGTGCTTCATATTCAGGAACTGATGGATAGGATGGAAATGAACATGTAGAAATAAACTAATGTGTCATAGTATTTCTCGCTCGGCCAAATAATTGCCGTCTTCAGAATTCAAGTAGATGCCCAGACTAAACTCGAACCAGCATCATAACTACTGACTTTACCAATTAATAATCATGAGAGGTGATTATTGATTCGTTATCAATCCATAAAGATTTAAAAAATGAATTTTCAATGAGAACTGAACAGATTTTATGGAATATTACTGATTTCTCGTGTTTGACTTGAAATTTCGTGTATTGATATTGCCTTTCCATTTGACTTGGGTCCTTTTGATATACATTTTTGCTATTCGTGATTGCTCGTTAATATTGTTTGAATTTGGTGTAAGTAGTTAAACAAATCATGTTTGGTAACAATATTCTTTGTCATAAGACTGACAGCATGTGTACTTGATTTTTTAATACTGCTGCTAACAATCCAAAATTGCAGTAAAAGATGGTCTTAAAGAAAAAACGGTTTTGGGCTTAAGACTTCTAAATCGTTCATCAGATTGAACACAAAATGGTTAGGAATTTTCAGAATAACATATTCATGAGAAACTTATATTTGTACTTTTTGTAGTTATTAAACACCAATTCTCGCTAGATTATTACTTTATCGATTTAAAGTCACAAAATGAGATTTTTTTGTATTATGCCCTTATTTAAGACTGCTGCTGTTTACATTTTACTCGAGCTGTTTACAATAGCGACAGGCTAAACTTATGTTTATGTGTCTCATTATTTTACACCACTAATGTCTAGATTTAACTTTAGTTTATAATCACTGAGATGTCCCCCTTTGAACTGCTCTGTAGAAATATCAATGCTTGACAATGTTTTCTCTTTGACTATTGTTTTTATTTTTATTGCTTGCTGACTTCAAACTTACGAATCGAAGCACTGTCAACGGTTTCCACCTTATGCCTTTTCTACTACCCATAAATGTTACTCTTCCCCATCCTATGCAGTGAAACTGGGTTTTATACAGATGGAACTGCCTTTTATCATTATTACTATTTAAAATAGTTAATGGGGATATCGCTGATATTTGAATTATTTTTTACCTCTTTCAAAAGGTGCTATTTCATTAGGACAGTCATGTCCCAAATCATGGATGGTGTTTTATGTAATTAGGCTTACATACAGGATGAGGGAGAAGTCGAATAACTTCCTTGTCGCCCCGAAATGGTTAGTTGGAGGATTAATCATGTGCACCTACCTAAACCATGGTGTAAGGAATATCTAATGACAGTGGAGTGAATGGTCTTGAAAGTTTCCTTCAACTAAACCAGACATGCAAAAATGAAAAGAGAGAAACTAATCGTTCAAATTGTAGAGTGGAAATTGGAATACTGGCACAACTGCACCATAGTCAGACCTATTTTGCATCATCAAACAACAGTTTAACTACTTTGTTTTCTAGTTCCTTGGGCGGACGTGGGATGCGATCCAGCATTAACTTGGCTGGTACTGACCACTGGGTGGTGCTTGTTCACGTTGTTCGCAATCCTCCGATACCTATCACAATGTTAGCGGTGCATGTTGGGACTTAGTTATTTTTTCATCATCCTCTCAGCATGGTCTAAAAGTCGTCTGTTTGATACCAATGAAATATGTAGTAAGTTAGAATTAGGAGCTTCGCTGTATGCTTTGGTGTCCATCAGTAAATCAGCCTTGTGTGGTTTTTTTATGAAGGACATTTTCCACCATAAGTGCCTTCTCGTCTTGTTGTTAAGTTTGGCTGGACTAAATAAACCCTTTGTGATACTGTCCGCCATACTTTAGCTGGAATATACTATTGCACTGACAAAATTATGACCAACAGCTGAACACCAAAATAGGCAGTGAAACTCACAATCTAAACTTGTTTGGAACATAGTTACTGTCATGCTAGTCCAATTTCCATTGTCTTAGACATTCATTGTTCTGGGGATAGCATCGTCAATTCTACAGTAGTAAATATTTGTAGTTCGCCCTTCATTTTAGTAATTGTGGTTTAGATGACCTTGAAGAACACTTTCGAGATGATTCACTCCATCATCTTATACAGATGTGGTACAGATGTGATTCTCCTATCAACTGTTTCCGGGTGGCCAGGGGATTACCCCGAGTTTCAACTCACGCTGTCACGCTGTAGTTATACAGCATAGATATATGTACATGATGCGCACATATACGTATATATTTTTGCTCAGTTTGCCTTATTGACTATTTATTAAGCAGTGATTTGCTACCTACGAAAGTTAGGGCAAATATAAAATTTTTCCTTGGGATAAGGAGTGACAAAAAAAACACAAATAGCAAATCATGGTGCCATCTAGCTGTGATCAGCTTAACTAGCAAAAACCTTTGTTATTTAAATCATGACACGAGAAACTCGAATTTATCTTACCTTATCATCAAACACAGTGGTACCATCTACCAGGACAGTACAAACTGCATCGTAATTGCAC
>JAHWFP010098115.1:0-16606 GCA_023313725.1 Lithobius niger | reverse complement strand
ACAAAACACTTGAAAGTTCATAAAGGTGCAAACAGACAGCAGAATGCACGCAAAACTGCCCAAGGCGACAGAAATTTGAAAAACTGTAAAGAAGACGAATTAAAAAGGAAGAGGAGGTGGACCTTTTTGTTCTTAAAACACAGGAAGAAGTGGCGATTATTACATGAGGTCAGGGGTTTTATTAATATTCCCCAAACAGTACGCAGCAGTCAGGGGTTCTTGTGCTATCAGAACAAAGCGGTCATTCTCGTCTTCCTACTTTTACAAAGGAGAATTTAAAAATATTTTAAAAGTTTTTTTTTTCAAATTAGTTGCCCTGACTTAAGGAGTTTTGTTTGCATTCTGCTTTTTGCACCATTATGCAATGTAAAGTGTTTTATTTTTTATTAATCCCTTTACCATGAACTGGATACGTCGGGTTTCTGTTTGAAATTGTACGCTTTTGGCTTTGCTTTTGAAACATTCTTTGAAACACCCCCCTCCTTCCCCCGCTCTTCTCCAACTCGGAGAAACTACCCTCTCCTTCCCAGATATAAGCTCACGCTCCGCTCCTGTACATGTAATGGTGGCGGCCCTAGTTGGAGAAAGGGGACGTTCAAGTATTACTTCATCGGGAAAGGGGGGAGGGGGGGGGGAGGGTTCGCCAGCTGGTGACGATTGATGACGAAGGGGGCGGGGGGATAGCCAGTTGTTGACGTAAGCACCTTTATCCCAGTAAAAGGGTGAAAAATGCAAAAAAAAAAAAAAAAAAGGTCCCCAGAAAAACACAGGGAAATACAGGGAAAACACCTCCTCTTAAGGGAGAGGGGGTAGAAATGGACAATTTATTGATGACGTAATACTTCAACGGCCCCAAAGGGGCGTAAACCTACCATCTGCGTCCTATTAAATAATTTCTTGGCCAGGTGTGCAGCATTTCTGATGTCATATGTTATATTTACTCTTATTGGATTTTTTATTAGGATGGAAATGCGAGAGAAGGCCAGATTTCTTTACCTTTATACAAGGTGGGAGAACTAGACTCTCACAAATACAATACACTCAGTCAAATAAGAGAAAAATGCAACATTCTGGTAAGTAAGTATATCGCAGAAACTTAACAAAAAGAATCGATTACACGTCTTTTACATTTAATGTCACCAAGCTTCGATCAATATAAGCCAGGAACGTTGTTATCAATTGGTATTTTATCCTCGTACTGGCCGGAAACTATATCCTAAAGCCGAAACATAGGCCTGGAATAAAATGTTCACGGCCTATTAAACCGTATATCGCAACCGGTTATGGTCTCTTCTCCACCCACAATGCTCTTGTCCGTCTTACCCTGTATAGTTGGTAAGAACCTCATCCTTTCTCAAGGGATACGAAAGAGGTATAGTGGAGGGCATGATAGAGGCTCTTGATTTATATCTCAAAACCACCATATAATGGCGCCATGCCGACTTATTATTGTTTGCAGCGGGAAAAATCTGCCCGTAATGATGTCGCCGGAGGTCATAAAAAAGACTCCCAGTCGAGCGATGAAGATAGAAACGAGAAGGGGGAAATAAGATTGTAGGGGTTTGGTCGGGGAAACCATATTGTCCCCTCCCTCGCCACCTCCCTTGTCGATAGGAAAGCGACTAGCCGCTTGAAATCCTTTCCTATCGTCATTCCAGAATTATAGAGCCATGGATAGCTATAGCTGCTACCATGCAGTGCCACTATACTTCCACTGCTGCCACACTGTGGTCTGCCCCTGATGGCTTTGCCGCTGATCAGATAGATTCGGCGAAAATTGGGCCGCGTGCTATCTCTGGTCCCCGTGGCTCATCAGAAGACGCCAGCCAGCTCGCCTCCTGGGTTCATTACAGCCCGGCTGCATGCACGCTCAGACCTCGGAACTTACGATAAAGATTCGGCAAGCGGTCGGACAGACGGTGGTGGTGGAAGAAACGCGTGTGGATCCAAAAGGATGGGTGACGAAGGTGAGGATCTTGAGATGGGGGACTGAAAAAAGAGTCCCAAAGACAAGACCGACCCGTTAAAATTCATGCATTGCATCAAGCTCCCTTGCACACCGTTCTGAATATCGTTTCCGTTCATCAGGGAATGCTGAGCCTTTCTCTCTCTTCTGCTGTCTTCTGTCCGTTTTGAAGATACAAACGAGGTTGTGCGGCTTAAGCCACGTGTACTCGAGAACACAAATGCCAAACATTTTCAGTTTTGATTTGATTTGAGATGCTAAAGTAAGCAGATCCTTCAGGCAAAGCTCTGGGCGGGCCATAAAAAAAAAACCTCGATGGCACAAATTTTGCCTTGTGCCTAAGAGGGTTGACAATAGTCTCAAATCAACACTATTTAGAATAGTCTTAAAGGTGCCTATCCACCAAACGACAGGCTGCAGCATGTCATTTTCCGCTATCTAAACCATGCGCAATAGCTGTTTGCCGTTACGTCATCATGAGTCAGCCAATGACGAACGAGAACAACGGCTGTTTTGTCGTCTTATCGAACTAGCCCAGTCACGCGATATGCACGTCACAGCAAACAGCCATGGCGTGTGGTATAGTTCTGTCTAGCCCTTACTTTCAACGGGCGAAGGAACGCACAAATAAATTTCTTTTTACACAAGAAACAAGCCACGTGCCTCCTTAATTATTGAGTGTAAAGTTGGTGCGCCCACGTGCACCAAGAAGCAAGCGGCAAAGATAAGGGTTAACGACATCACGGGCGCTTTTTTCTTTATATCGACCGTTTTGAAACGGAGATTTGAACCGCCATCTAGTGGCAGTGATATCGTTAACCTTGATCCCTTGCTCCCTGGTGCACGTGGACGCATCAACCTTACACTCAATAATTAAGGAGGCACGTGGGTTGTTTCTTGTGTAAAAAGAAGTTTATTTTGACTTGCAAGCTCTTGACTTGATCTTATGTTCGCCTTATTTTTGTCGTATATACACGTCCACATCCACAACTCGATCAAATTTTGACCGATTTTGACGTTTGAATACATCATTCGAACCATTTTTTCGAGAGCTTTCCATTGGTGCTACTGAAAATTCGGCAGCTCAAATAGTTTTTGAATTATTTAGCAAAAACTAAAATATAACCAAAAATAGACCTTAAAAATTTGTTATGGAATCCACAGTTGGAAAAAAAAAACCTATATTAGGAAAAATATAATTCTGAATCAGCATTGAGTGTGCTATGGTACCAACTATATTGGTAACAGAGGCACTGTCAGAGTCATGGGTGAAAGTCATCTGATTTACAACTGTGTCCGTTTATTTTAAATTTGTGAGCCCGTAACAGTAATTTGCCGTATTTCAAGCAACCTTACCATCCCATATCCCTGCACCAATGCAAGCAGCTATCTACAGACATCACGTATGAACCTCACTCAAGCATTCCAAATGATTTTAAGTTTGAATTTTGTTTCTGGACTTAATTCATCACAGCCCTGCATTACTACCACTAGCGAAATAATGCTGCAAGTCAAAGGGTTAAGGAGGCACGTGGCTGGTTTGTTGTGTAAAACGAAATTTCTTCGCTTGTTGAAATCAAGTGCTACACAGAACTAAAAAAATGGTAGATGGCGCAACATGCAGCAACGTGTCATTCGGCGAAGAGGCACCTTTAACGAGACACCCTAGACACATCGGAGAGTTTCGATGTCGTTGTTGTTATTGTTACTTCTTGGGACATCTGAGATGCAGGTGTGTAGACATTAAAAAGTATAGGATTTCGAGATAAAAGCTACAAGAGACCAGACCTCATTAGATGGTAAATGGATGGGCGAGGAAGGGGATTGGGGAAGAGGGGGGGGTAGAGTGGGGGGGGGTAACTGCAAAAGACGTAATGCGATATCACCAATCAGATTCTATCTGCCTCATTTTCGTTAGCCTATGACTTCCAACTGCACTCATAATTTGATTTCCATGTCGTGTCTTTGCCAGTAAAGCCCAACCAATATACTATCCCTAACAAGCATGTTTTACGTATAATTTTACACTGAAGGAAGGCATAAGGGAAGCACTATAATATTTCCTTAACTTTAGACATTAGTTGCTAGGCATTTGTTTGAACTGATTCTACCTCTTGTATCAAGATTAGTTCGGTCCAGCACTTGTGAAGACAAAGAATAACAGTACCTTCCTAAAGCACCGAACAGAGCGAACAGAACGAACCACTGTTACAGACAGTTTGGCTCCAAACTTGACGTCGCGCGTGCGCAGTGATGTTACGTCAGCCGTTCAGTACCTTCCTAAACTACAATACAGCTCAACGAGCTCAGCAGCTTATTGATACGTCATACCGTCACCGCGACCAGACCTACCTAATGGATTTAACCAGGATTGCCTAATAGATGTGACCAGGCAAGAGCAATGCCAAACTGCGAACCATCTCAGGGAGGTGGTTTGCTGGGATGGAGGTTTGAGCATGCGCGAGCTAACAGTTTTGACGAAACGGATTCGTCGCTGACGATGTTGACGTCAATCAAGCCGCATCAACACGGATATTAGCAGGGAATGTGCCAAACTGTCACCAACAGTGGTGCGTTTGGTTCGCTCTGTTAGGTCGTTTAGGAAGGTACCGTAAACTTCTCTGATCGCTCACTCGCTTCTGGTGGCATTAGCTTACCCAATCTAGTTGAGCAAATGTAGATCAGTGGTTCAAGTGATTCTTTAATTAACGATGTCCTGTTACTATTTCGTTAAGATAATTACAATAAGTAAAGTACATTCGCTTAAAATTTAGCAAAACAATAGAGTTAAGCTTACCTATACCGGTTGAATTTAACGCGTTGCATCACACCATGCATATACATTGTAACAAAATTCGACTGTTACCTAGATTCGAACCAGTATCAAAGCTTTCTCAAACCAACGGATTCACTGACTGACAGTGAATCGCTCTGATACTGGTTCGAATCTAGGCACCAATGGATTTTTTTTATAATAAAAGACTTGATTGCCAAAATAAAAGGCAAAGGCAAAAATTTTGTTGTAAAGTATAAGGATACACCAGGAAACAAACACAAAACTGTCTGCAGTTAGATTTATATCTGGACAGACGCTACTGCATAAGCCGACAAGTAGCAATATTCACCAACCGTCAAGAGGTATAATGATAATAATAATAACTATAGTCCATTTTCATGATGGAAATCGTCACGAGGAATGCAAGATTCCTGTTTTATAGCAACGAACCAGGCAGAAGGAACAAAATAACAAATCATTTATGATAGGGAAACACAATAAAATAAACAAAACGAACACTGGACAAAACAAAATTCAAAAACGCCTTAAGATATTACACACTTGATTTGTACGAGCTCATGAAATATTTTCTTAACGAAACTTTAAAAAATTTCGACAGTTTAACTTATGAGAAATTGACATTGGCAGATCATTCCACACACTCGGAGGAGTTTTCAGACAGAATCATTTTCCTGTAGTTAGTTCTACATCTACGAGGGCCAAGTTTATCGTTGTTGCGGGTGTTGTGTGAGTGTTACAATACCTTCGTTGTTACTTGTACCTTAGACGGATGGTGCCCAACATTTATTTTTTAAATAATTGTGCATGCAGTACATACAAATAGCATAGTTATAAACAAAGCCAAGCCGTAGAAGCTTCATGGATTCAAACAAGGGCAGTGTATGTATCACTTGCTTGGTTCCTTAGGTTGAACTGTTTTTTTTTTTGTAAAGTTAAAATTCCTTGTAGATTAGTCTTCGTAGTTGCTCTCCAAATTGTAGTACATTACAAAATGATCGTGTAAACAAAAGCAAAGTAAAGAGGGCCTAATAGAATTGATTTGAGGTTTCCCCGCATAAGGTATGGTCTATCATCATTACCCCCAGCATTTTAATTCCACTCTGTTAATTCTTCCATCGTCGATATTCAAGCAACTTACGTACGTTAAGTGTTTGGCAAGAACCCATAATTAATCATTGCACTTGTTGTTGTTTTCCCATTTAAAGATAATTTGCTTGCAGCAATCAGTTACAAAATTAATTCAAGTCATTATTTGCAGGCGCAATAAGGTTATTCAGGTTATCGGATGAGTGCTGTGCAGTTATATCATCAAGCCAGCGATAACAGCAATTTCAATTCAATAATGTAAATTAAGAACAACAGAGGTCCTAAAATGGAACCCTGCGGTACACCAAAAGTGATTTTGAGCGAACTTTCACATTCAACGTTTGTAAATTGCGTTCCATCAGTAAGGTAGCTTCTAAACCAATCATGTGCAATTCCTTTCACTGCATTCAACGTCGGCTTCCTGAATAGCAATTTATGGTTCACCTTATCAAAGTCTTTAGCTAAATCCATAAAGCCTATAAGGGAAATTTCACCAGCTTCAAAGCTATCAATAATTTTTCAACAATGCATTGTATAACTTGAGTAGTTGGCCTTCCTCTTCGAAAACCAGACTGTTTCTTGCTAAGACGGTTGTGCTTTTCAAAAAAAAAATCGTACATCCTTTTGTGAACCACTTTTTCCAGAATTTTTTTTAAAACCGAAAAAAAAAACCAAATATTGGTTTGTAACTATTAAAGTCATCAGTATTATAAGAAGTATATATATCGTTCCAGTAGGAATGAGGTGAGTGGGACATTAATGAGGTCCTTAAATGATTTTAGAAAGTATCGATTTTCGTGTAATGGACCATCACATGAAAACCGAACCTTTCTAAAATTATTTAAGGGCCTCAATAATGTCCAACTCTCCTCGTCCGTAGCGGAACCTTTTTATAAACTTCTTATATCTCTGGACGGTTAGTAATTAGTACTACTTGTCGTCTTATGCACTAGCGTGTTTCCAGATATAAATCTAACTGCAAACTGTTTTTGCGTTTGTTTCTTGGCATCGTTCTAATTTACGTTGGTGGCCAAATAGCAAGGGTGCTATCGCTCATCTTTTCCTGGAAACCCTGGGTGGTTTTGATGGGCGCACGTGCTCTTGACGACCCGTGCGATGGGTTTATGACGTATGCATTTTTAAGAGGTGCGCAGGAGATAGTGGTTGAACGGGTGTGAATCGGGTGGTTAAGGAGCTAGCAGCCACAAGGTTGTGCCAGTTTAATAACCTTCAGGAAAGGGTTACTATCTTCTCCATGTCTCCCTAGGGAGTCCGTTTTAGAGGGCTGGGCTGTACACGTGAGACCGTAATGCAGAGATATGTTTAGCCTCCCGCCATGCGTTCGTCAGTTGGAGTAGCTAGAAGACAGGTAGGTAGGTATCTCTTCTAGTGTTTGAAAGCTGCAATAAGGTTCCTTTACGCGTTTTTTTACAGTGCCAAACGGAAAATAGGCCCCCCTGCAATAAACAAAACTCATATCGAGAGTAATAATAGTTTGTTAACCTTAAAAAAAAGTTCGTAACTTTATCATTTTGAAGTAACAACTGAAATATTCACTGATAAAGACAACTGGAAAAAAAAACGAGTTTCCAGAAGATGCTTGATGTTGATCAACGCAGATTTGTGTAAAATGCACAATGTGTACGGTACTAAAGCATCAGTTTTGATGGAGAAAACAGCGTAAGATATCATGCCCTCAAACTCATTATATATTCAATATTCACTAGTTTCATCCACCATTTACGTCATTACCGCATAACGCAAGCTCCCCCAGATCATATCCCCACAGCCATACTGACACGGATCGATAAATCTATATTCATTTATCAGTAACCGATCCCATTTGGCCTTCCGTTCTGTGATTATTTAAGCCTAAATGCACTCCTCTTGCCTATAGTGTTAAGCTCCTGGTATAATTAAGCATTCCAGTATCGAAATTCCAAACGAAATGAATGAATAACGTGGAAACGTAATAAAATATGTGCAAAATTATTCATAATGAAAGCTGATGGCAGAAAAATGAAACTGTTATTGCTGCTGAGCAAAGGGGCACGCCTAACTGGTAAGAATATAGTTATAAAATAAATATCGACCTTTGAAGATTTGTCGCTCTCGGAAGCTACGGCGCCAGAGAGCGAGAAGGAAATTTTTCTGGATAATTTCAATCGGAAGTTGAGAGTTGAGTTGGTTTATTTCAATGTAAAATACAAAAGTCAATTACGAAAGTGACACCCCAGACACCACTGTAACCGGCTATTTACGTGTAGCGGGGCGCAACACGAGTGAACGCTCGTGGTGCATCTTGCAATTACATAAGCTGCTTGGCGTCAAGTCAACTTCCGCCCAACAACAGAAGATGGCCGACCGCCAACAGCCGGGTAGCGAGCCAGGCCACCTGATCAAACCAGTTAGGTGACCGGCTCGCACCTGTTAGCCAGTTGCACAATGTAATGCCTCAGGCAACTTTTATTGTTGGACAGTCGAATTTTTATTGGCTGGACAATCAAAAGCCAGTTGTTAGGCAGCTCGAAAGGTTGTTAACCTGGACTCTGCTAAGGACTAGACCAAGCTTCTAAATTTGTGTTTATGTGCCTAATATGTGTTCTCAGTGCAAAGACCCTTAGCTTTTGCAGTAAGGAGTAAATTGGCTTTGAGATATTTCTCGGAGTCAATTTTCTGCTCCCCGAGTCGCCACACCACATGAGCAGATTCCGCGCTTGGGTCAAAGGAACACTAAAATTCAAAACAAAAATACAGAAAAAAACACTGATAAAAAATTCCAACATTCAAAAAATATGATTACTTGCAAGAAATCATTAAAAGAGTTTACATAACTACAAAAAAAAAAAAAAAAAAAACATTATGTAAAAAAGTACAAGGATAAGCGGGAACAAAATCATGATTAATCCACAAAACAAGAATAGCAAAATCGTCATCTGCCGATAGAAATGGGGAAAGCAACTGTTTGTCAGACATGGTACAAAAAAATTAAATTTCAAAAAAGTTAACTCACAATACTGGACATATTAGCTAAGTTCGTTGGGTTTTGATCAAGTAACCACTTGAAACACATGTTTCTTCGTTAACGATAACGTCAGATCAGTACGTTTCATATCAGTGGCCAATGAATTATAAAACTTGCTACCCAGATAGTAACTGCATTTGTGGAAGTCTTTTCTTATCGACTTTAGGAATAGGATTCATTCCTGGCAAAAACAGGATTCAGTAAGGGTGACCGCACACCAAAATCGACAAAACGTCGTAGCAAAACGAAACGACGCGAGACGTCGCTTCAGGGGGAGAGACCCCCAACAGACGAAACTAGAAGACGCTTCGCTTTGTTGTCGTGAGACGCCTTAAAGACGCCTAAAACGTCTCGCGACAAGGTCGCATCCGGTGTGTGGCGGTCAGCTCATTCTTATGGCTTTGGATACGTCTGCAGCATGCAGAGACTGGTTTCGACAAAATGTCCTGTCGTGCGACGTCTCGTCGATTTTGGTGCGCGGCAACCCTAACCTAGCGAGTTGAGAAGTGATTACGTGGATTCCTATAGGATTACATGCCACAATCGACATGAGCACGAAGCATCACAGTGCCCTTCTCTTCCCGAAAATGCCACGGGTGTCAGAGGTCGGGTTCGAACCAAGGACGTCTGGCACATGTGGAATTCGTGCGAACCAAAACAATACCTTGCCCCAAGGTTGGTGTTTACCAACAGGTGTCCGCTTAACTTTCGACGGTAGAGAAGGATGCTCTTTGTATCACGTGTTTAGGGCAGGCTCCAATCTCCTTCCTCTCTTCCCCTCGCCCCTTTCCTCACCATTACCCATTTTCTTGCTTCTGGGCCCGACGATAACAAGTAGGAAGAAGAAGTAGAACACGGATTCTCAGCGGACGCTACATCATAAGGCAGTCTTACCGTCGGAATGACGTGAAGTAATTTAGGCGCGATGCGTGATAACAAGGTTTAATTGCTCGTCTGGATGCTTAAGGCGGCGGGGCGTAGCGTTGCTGCCGGGTCCCCCCGGTATCACGATAACGGCTTTTTTGCCCCGTTCCTCTCCGCCATTTTCCATTCTCGTGCCAAATGCACGTCAGATTGGCTCAAAAGGGCGCAATGGAGTACGCCTCGGAGCCAAATTATCTCCGGCCATATTGGGCAATGCAATGGGCTATAAACGACTCCTATCTTCTGCAGAAAATAGGAGATAAAAATATTTTTCTTTAGTAGCAATGAAAAAAAAATAATAAGTGTACCGTAGCCTATTATGGCGTTGTTATTCCGTTTGTTATGGCACCGCGTTCTTCAATTTCCCTGCTGTTTTCGGGGCTTATTTCGTTATGTTGTTACGGTGCCATATTGCCTGATTGGGGGGGTTGCTGGCTTACACCTGGATTTGCGCTGGCTTCCGCTTTTGGTGGTTATATAAGGCAAGATTATTGGACGAACTAATGGAAATTTGATGGCGCAGTTGAATCTATTTCTTTAAGGCTGCAAGGATTTGTATTTACAGTATTAACGGGGGAGAAGAGAGTCTGTTTCGTTAATAAGGAAAGCCCACCCTATTTTTTTGAACGCTTATGTATAATAATGCCTTTGGACGTTGATTCATTGGTAACTTTTGAGATTAAGTCTCGCTCCCAGCGTAAGCCGTACGTACCTTCATTCTGCTATTCCAGCGCATGAATTGAATGTCAGTAGAAACGCATCCTGTCTGGCAGAAACAATACCCTTTATCCGAAGTCTGCCAGTACTTTAATAATCAACCATTACTCCAAATCCTGTGTTTCTTTTATTTGCATAGCTGTTATATCCCTTTCGTGTTGCTGACTGAGTTTAAGCTTTGTTTTCTGTATAATTGCATTCTTTAGCTATTTCCAATCGTATTGGTGTTGATTTGCATTCGCAACGTGGTTGAGCATAACTGGTTAGTTTGGCATAACTTGTATAGTGTTTTCTTGCTTTTAAAAGAAAAAATTGGAAATAAGCCATCAAGAAAATCGTACAATGGAAGAGTAACGTTGTTCAGCACGCCATTTCGCTCAAGTTTTATTTCTGTTTTCACCCGAACGTATTCGAATTGGGTACCTGTAATTGAATGGCGATTGACTACGGGAGAATAACATATACACTGCTGGCTTACAAAGAAAGTCCAGACATTAGAGCCCACTGGGTATTGAACCCAAGAACCAGGGAGCTTGGATTACATGTAGCTTTGATAGGGTGGATGCACTTACTATTACGCTGTACCGCGAGAAACCGTGCGAGATTTTGGTAGCTGCTTTGCATACTTCAAACGCGTCTGACGTTTCTGCTCCCATTTTTCGCGCCATTTTACCGATTCTTGCATCTCGATTTTTCCGATGAATCGACACAAAATTGGACTAACAAACGAACGAGTACGCATCATCAAACGTAAGCCGGGCTGTTCCAATTGCTTAAATTGTTTTAAAGTGCAATAACCTACCAGCACAAAACAAGCGGCAACCTACAGTGTAGCAGCGACCCTAACACAACTGCCTCACACGAAAACGTCCCGTCGCCTCACAAAAAGCAGCCACTGCACGCAAACGTCCTCTGTTGCTCCTGCCAGTGTGCGGGCTCCTCTCCCAGAAGCTCCAGTATGCCCTCACCCGGTGGAAGGCCCGGTGTTGTTGTAGTGTGTATAGGATAGATCGCCTGCAAAAGGCTACCGTCCTTAAATAAACCTAACCTAACCTACCAGCACAATCGACAACGCAACTGAAAATCGCAACGTTTGTTATCAGAAGGAGAGCACCGTCACAAGCGACCATAGTAAACGCATGGCATTGTTTTGGTTTCAACACAGCTACGTTAGCTACTCTCGTCTCGGGTTATCTGGTAAGAATTTATCGTTTTGTTTTAATAATGTGTAATTTAACGTTCAGTAAAGATTGAGCGATTAGATATTTCATAATTATTCATTAATTTCGTTAAAAACTACTCGCCAGTTAAAACAAACCTTTTTGTTGGTTTCGAAAAACCAAGCGTCGTCTGCTTCGAGGATTGGTTTGGGAGCAAAAACCTCACTAACTGAATCTCGCTCGTGTATACCTTACCACGAGAAATAGCTGTGCTATAGCTCAGACGCGTTCACCGAGTGGGGCCACCCTATCAAAGCTACGTATAATCCAAGCTCCCTGCCAAGAACTTCGTTTACTGATGGATGCGCTACCAACTGCCTATAAGGACTTGACACGATTCTGACGCCATCGCAGGTCCCACAATTTTCTCCATTTATACGTTTGATTTTGATCTGATGGGGGCGCATCAGGTTGGGGGGGGCAGCCATACATTTAAGGGCGCTCGCCCCCCTAAATTTATGGCTGCTCCCCCCCCCCACTTCAGATCAAAATCAAACATATAAATGAAGAAAATTGCGGTTAATTTTTAAGAAAACTACATTAGTTTCTTTCACAGTGGCAGGAAGTACTTGAGGTCACAGCAACAGGACGTTCTTGTTACTGTGAGAGTTGTAAAGAGTTGTAGAATGTTTTAGTGTTTATTTTTACCTGAAGACGGGAGGTTGTTTTCCCGAAACGTAGTGTGGTTTTATTTGTGCACGAAACTGGCTGTTACTCTATCTTATCTGCAAAAAGTGCTGAAACTTCTCAATCAGAATTTCTTGTCAGCTGGATATAAAAATATTCCCAAAAAAATGGGATAGGAAACACTTAAGAACGTTAGTGTAAAAAAGAGAATTGCAAAAGTGTTATTTAAAATTGTTGTTTTGGGGTGGGATGGGGGGGGGGGGGAAGGATCGCAAAAGTAGATTCTTTCGGTTCGCCCCCCTGGCTAAAATTTCTGCCCCACTGTCGCCTCCCCAGTAAAGTGATTACATTGGCCAACGTCGTCCCTGATCGTTGGCCATGTCGTGTGCAAAAAAAAAATGAAGCAAGTAATAAAATAAAGCTGTAAAGTGCAAATAATATGTACTTTACGGCTTTCTTTTATTACTTACTCTTTTTAGTACTTTTTACAATTTTTTTCTGCTTTGTGTGCAAAACTGGCAACGATTGCATAAAAATTACGTTATTTCAGGAGCGAGAGGAATGAAGGAGGAGTTTCTACGTGATTCTACCCGCTGTTCCACCTTTCGTCATGACCCCATGCCTCCATTTATCGAACTAGTGTCCGTTTTTACTTTTGCGGAAAACGTACGTTAAAATTAGGCTGTGTAGGTTTTTACCTAATAAATATGTGTGAAAAAATAGTCCTTGTGCTGCGAATAGTCCGAGCCTGTGTGAAATCTCAAGAACTAACGTTTAAGCGAACTTAAAAAAAAGAGGAAGGAATTTGTTTCACGAGCCAAGGCCGACTGTGGTAGAAATTACGTGTCTTGCCTCTCTCTCGACTCTATGCCAGCCCTCGTGCCTACCGGGAAGTCAAAGCCTCATCGTATTGCTTTGGTAAAATACGATTTTGGCAGTGTTGAGTCAAGTAGCTTGGAGCCAGGAGCTGAAATCTGCTGCTTCTCTCCCACACGGCCTTGTGCAAACGGTGTTATACAAAGCGAGAGTTACAACTTGGATACTCCCACGTACGGACGTGTATGCTATTTATTTATCCCCCTTCACGCCCTTCAGTTACCCTCATTAACCAACCTCGGCGAGCATGATTTGTTCGGTTGCGTGATTTACTGCCTGAAGAATGATTTGAATGCTATGTGTAGGCAACCATAAAAAAAACTAAGCGAGATCAGTGGATTATGACGCGACATCTCGCACGAACTGCACGGTTAGTATGATGCAACAGAGTGTTTCTTCGCAACCTGAGTTACATCGGTCAATTTTCAAAGGCACCCCCGCGATGGCAGTTTAGGTGGACCGGTTCATTAAGTTTACGAGGGGGGGGGGGATGGGACTACCTCTGTAGACCGTGACAGGCATTTCATTTCCATGTAAGCGATATACTTGCCACGCAATATTCAGACAGTATGCGGTTTTGTTAAGATGAGTTGACAATAACCAACATCGATCAAGCAAATACCGTACAATACCGAAATATCGTCGAATCGCCCAACTTTATTTTATTGGTTATTTACTGTTTACAGTCTTTCGGCTGTAAATTTCACAACAATCTCACATTTTTTGTCAAGTTATCATGTATATAGAGCAGTGACATTTGCCGCCATATTGGCACCAGTATGGGTTTTGGAGGGCATAACTACAAGGTGCACTACATAAAAATGGAGAGGAAAACAACGGAATAGCGGATTTTTTAGGCTTAAAATAACGTTGTTTTCTCCAACAACAAAAATTGCGCGTTTTAGGTCTAAGAAATCACTCTTCACAGCATCGGCTTCAGTACAACGCCCTTCTGTTTCTCTCTGAAGTGCCTTGCAGCTAACCCATTAAGGCTCCAGCATAGAGTTATATACAATAATACTACTTTATAGAACAGCGACAATGACGCCATATTGGCTACGAGGCTAGGATATGGGGAGATATCTACAAGGGGCACTAGATTAAAATGGAGGGGGAAACAACGGCACTTCTAGTCAAAACAGTACTTTGAGAGCGGATTTCTTAGCCTTTAAAAAACGTTGTTTTCTCCAATCCCTTATGCTGCGAAGTTGTAATCGGAAAAAGAAAAGATTCCACTTGCTAAAAATTTCAGCAACTGCCAACAAATTAAGAAAAATCACGCGTTTTAGGCCTGAGAAATCCGCTCTAACTGCATTGGCTTCAGCAAGACGCCTTTCTTTATCCCCTCCAGTGGTGCCCCTTGCAGTAGCCCAGTTACTGGTTCCAGCATAGAGTTGTATATAATAATATGACGTTATTGTCACTGCTGTGTAGATGTGCTAATATGATTTAAACGTTTGCCACCGATTCGTCCGCCGAACCAAATGACTCGACATCAAAGACAGCTAGCAGCAAAACTCCTTTCAAAATTATGAGACGTGCATGAGGCTGCTTTTCTGCTGTTTGATCTGGGTTTACAACTCGTCTACGGCAAAGCACCTGACGTGCTGTAGAGGTTCAGAGCAAAAGGGAGACGTACTGTACATAATATATTCCGATGCTACAGCAGCTGCCCACCCAGTTCTAACGCCGACCTTGATGGTGGGGGGGGGGGCTGGCATAGCCCGACTCTTTTCAAGGGGCTTGGTCACTCACTCCAAGCCGAACGCTAGTCGGCGCGAGTAAAGCAGAGTTTGTCGCATCCGGAAATGCCATAAATATTTAAACTTAGGGAATATTTAATCGTTTTTGGAGAGGAAGTGGATGGATACGCTTTTGCGTGGGCATGAAAGACGCTCCCAAATAAATTTAATGAAACCTTCTCGTGGTTTAGTTTGGTTGGACTTGGTTGAAGACCCCCTTCCACACTTTACTCAGTGCATCGAGTTAGGCCTTGAGCCCCGACTTAATGTCAATAGAGAAACCACAGTTTCATGATGCTCCGTGCGTGCGTTCGAAAGTCCGAGAGAGGGTCCAGGCTCAGGCTGTAAATTAATTTTTTTTTCACGCAAAATCGTTCTGACACTGCTGTTGTAATTTCTTCCCCCTTAATCTATTCCTTCACCCTTCTTTCCTCTCTTTCTCATTATTGTCCACCATCGCTGAGTGTTGGAATTTTGCAGTAAAACCCGGGCTCGAGTCCCATGCTCTTTCCTCGAGTTGTTGGAGTCAAGTCGCAACTCCTGACTCTGACCAGGAGCTGAAAACGCGTTGTCCAATTGTGCACTCGTGTTGTTATTCAGCCTAAACAGTTTGAACTGAATTAGTCTGAGCAGTAAGAAGTTGTTCCAACTGCAGTCAGGATAGGGTGCGAGATTAACCGCCCTTCAGCGGCAGTATCCTATTCTGGAATATGTGTCTGTCGTGGTAATAACTGAAGGTTTTGAAGAGGCCTGGTGCTGATGTCCATACATCTCATGCTCATCGTATGATTTGGACACGTCCGCGGGTTACGTCAACAATTGGTTGCCATAGTGTTGATATTGGCCACCTTGAACAATATTATTGAGCGTCATTGATTGACTTTTTTGACAATGTTGATTGACTTTTCTAGACACACGCTAGTGTGTCGCGCCAAGTTAGGCAACAAACATCACATCAAATTCAATTGTCGAGGTTGTAAACCATTGTAGCGCGACGCCATAGCGTCAGTGTCTAATATCCTGAAGCGTAGTTGAGCACATTTCAGCTACTTAAGGAAAAATAATAATGCGGTACAAAAGCTTAAATTGTGTTGAAATCGAGAGCAATGATCCACCTGACAAAAATTAACTCGTGTACGAATGCCAGCTAAGCTGGTTTCAATACAAAATCTGATCCTCGATAACATTGTAAATGTGTTACTAGTTACTAGCTAGCTAGCTAGTCCGCTCATCCCCATGTTCATTTTTATAGGGTGATTATACATCGATACCGAGATAACGGGAAGGCTTCCAGCTATGAAATTGTACTAATGGCTGCAGTACAATACGAACTGCTTACCTTTTATGGTTATGAGCCTAGGGGTGTAACGGGGAAGGCCTGGAAGGGCGTGTAAGTACGAATGTTATAACCATTGTTAGTATTGTCGGCATCGTCTGGCATTGGACGGCCGAAGTTCGGGCAATGACAACGTGTGTACTCACGTGTACTCACGAGCGTGCCTAGACACACACTAGTGTATCACAGTAAATCTAAACAACGTTGACAAAGAAATTGTATTCACATCCAAGTCACGAAAAATAAACAAACTGTAAAAACAAAGCAAAATAAACAAAGCCAAAAACTGG
>JAHWFP010098113.1:4349-17812 GCA_023313725.1 Lithobius niger | reverse complement strand
GGTTACTTTCTCATCGGTTTGGCTTCGTGTGTTTCGGGAGGGAGGGGGGGGGGGCAGCTGATTAGCACTGCCCCATAGTGTGAACACTGAAAAGTTCCCATTATTGTGTAACTCCGACAAAATCTTAGCCAGCAAGCATCCATTGTTGTAGTTCATACCTAATGCCAGGCCGAAGGCAGAAAGGGATGCGACGTGCGACTATGTCGCAGATAATCTGGCACGGTCACAGACAAAACGTGCCATTTTGAGCAAATTTCTGCCGTTTGGCCAATTTTTGACCGATTTGGACATTCCAATACACCATTTTAATCGTCCCGACGAGACCTTTCCGTTGGTGGAAGAGCCAGATCAATAAAATAAATCACTGAAAAGTTAGTCAGTAAAAACCAATAAATATGCACGTAGCTGTACGAAGATTAGCTGCAGATAATTTTTCCCTGACAATTGGTGTCGCAGACAGTGGCAGAAAATTCTGCTTTGGGGATGCCAGGAATTTATAGGGTTGGGGAGGAGAATTTGTGACTGAGACCGATTCTGAAACGTCTTAGATTCATTCCTATTAGTTCCGTCTAAGTTTATAGAGGGCACCCTGAGTTTTATGCGGGAATTTCTACTCAGTTTTCAGCCTAAAATTAAACTAAACTAAATAAAACTGGCTTCTATTTAATTATTATTTAGTTTAGCCTAGTTGTAATTTAGTTTACTTAAGATTTGGGTTAAAAAATGAGCAAAAATTACCAGATTAAACATGTGGCGTCCTCTGAAAACTCTGACAGAACTAATAGGAATGAATCTAACACGTTTCAATAGGGACTTTTTAGAGTTACAAATTCTCCTCTCCAACCCTATAAATTCTTGCTAATACAAATAAAATCTGGAAAGTGTTATAATGTCGTATACTGATGGACAGTTGCATTCATGTTGAATGTAATAATGGTAACGTATTCTTTGCAGAAGACAAGGCTCATTCGGCAGCATCTTATCTAGAAAATGGTCTCTTGGTTTCATTGGCACGAAGTTTAGAGAGAATTCCAACAGAACACATCATCAATAGTAGCTTAAAGCCACACCCGGCAACCAACAAGGAGGAAGGGAGCAGTTCTGTTCCTGCTGGCATTCTGGCCGTTTTGAGTCGGCTTTGTCCACTGCTCACTGCTTCCGTGAGGCCAATTCAACTTGGTGCCTTTAGGATACTGACCAAGTATGTTTTTTTTTTATTTTTTGCAAAATATCTGCTTTGTTAACTTTCAAATCGAAAACACCGGTAACCGGTTGACACAAGGCTATTTCACTAAAACTACAACACAAGACCACCAACGAATAACAAACACACACAGTTCAACAGATTAAATTTTCGTAGAACTCGTTCGCCTTTTTCAGAATCTATTCAAAAACTATGAAAAAGTTCCCATCACAACATCGCTCGTTGAATCCAAATTCGAACACTAGCGCTCGCGCACGCCAGAGTGGGATTGCCCACTCTCTATCCAGCGCGACCCCAAGTTTAGGCGTGATGACCAGCAGGGTGATGTTCAGTGTAGCTGGGGTTTGCTAGGTTCATAAGGGGAACACCGTTCAGTTTGAATGTTACGTTTTGACGACGTGTGGGTCCAACACTCGAAAGTAGTTGTCGTGCAGGTGAGATTTATGCTGAATCGAGGTGTTGTCTCAGGCAACTGCATTATTTGTTTTGCCTTGCATGCACAGCAGTTCCATTTGTCTCATCTTACTTGTAGACAGCATTTGCATGCTCGCTCAGCCTAACATGCAGCTGATGGCGAGATTCTCCTACATAGATAGCGTCGCAAGTCCTGCAAGGGACACCATGGACAACACCTTGTCAGGTTAACGGGGGGACACCATAGACAACCCCTTGTCAGGTGAATGGGGAGAGAAGGAAAATGTCAGCCACGTCAAGTTGGGGGTGGGGTAGGGGGGAGGCAATGGTGGTGGAAGCTTGTCTTTACTCCTGGTGGCATACCGGTGATGTGGTGGTGGAGAAGGAGGGAAGGGACTCTGAGCTGCCGGCGCCTACTGGGACGAAGCAATCTCTTCAGGTTGCCAGATATTGAAGAAATCATCAAACTCCTTGTTTTTGTAGGACATCACAGGCACACTAGCTCCTCCCAGATAGATAGATCGCGAAAAGGACGTTTTCTTTGGGCTCACTAAGTTGGTTACGATGTGTAGGCTTCTGCCTTTGTTCCCTGGTTTTGTGCCATGATTTCTTCATTTCAGTGTTAATGAGCTTCGCCGGTAACTAAGTTTCTTACCTTAGGTTACACGGCAAAGCTCATTTAACACTGAAATGAAGAAATCATGGCCCAAAGGCATAAGTCGAGGTCACCAACTAAGTGACCCCAAAGAAAACGGCCCTTTCGTGATTGTATCTTACCTTTGTGGGAGGAGCAAGTGTGTCCGTGATGTCCTTCAAAAACAAGGAAATTGATGCCTTCTTCTAGATCCGGCGGCCAACAGTAAGAGTCTGCTTCGTCCCAGTAGGGCACCGGCAGGCCCTCTTCCTCCACCACCACCTCCACCACCACGTCACCAGTGTGCCACCTGGAGTAAAGACAAGTTCCGACCACCACCCCTGCCGTGGCTGACCCTCTTTTCCCTTGTTGTACCCCCATTCACCCGTCAAGATGTTGTCTATGGTGTCCCCTGCAAGACTTTGCGGCTTCATCTATGTAGGAGAAACCCGTCATCAGCTGCATGTTGGGCAAGAGATAGCATTTTAATGCTGTCTGCAAGTGTGACGAGATGAATGGAATTGCTGTGCACACAAGGAAAATGAATCGTGCAGTTGCCTGGGACAAGGCCTCAATCCTGCTTAAATCTAATGCCTTACATGACAACCACCTTAGAGCACTGGAGTCACTTATCATCAAAAGGTTCGATCTGAACAGTGTTTCTCTCATGAACCTAGCAAACCCCAGCTACACTATCATCAACCTGCTGGTCAGGCCTGAACTTGGTGTTGCCCTGGATATTGAGTGGGCAGTCCAGATCAACCGCAAGATCAGTGGTCCCACTGACGAGCGTGAGTGTTCAAATTTGAAATCAACGAGAAATGCTGTGATGGAAACTTTTTTCATCTTATTTGAAGGAGGTTCTGAAGAAGGAGACAGGAGTTCTCCGAAAATGTAATTGTTGAACTGCGTTTATTTGTTGGTGGTATCGTGTTGTAGTGTTAGTGATAGTGAAACTGTGATGGTCTTAGTGGGTGTTAATTTATTCATACACCTTAAGCATTGAAGCTGACAATTTTCTGTGTCCAAACTCAGGGGTTTTTTTTATGCTCGTTGTTTGTTACCTTTGAAGAACAAGCTTGTTTGAATTCGTTATCGGAATTCGAGCTGGGTCGAATCCGGAAAACTGAGAAATGTTTTATGTTAAACTGTTTGCGTAAAAATTGGATAAATGCAATTTACGTAATGTTATAAATCCGTTACGGATCGTGTACGGTTCAGATGGATTCTGAGACATAATGAATGTAACATACAGTTGTTTAGCAGATGTAGATGTTTTCAAACTAGTTTGGTGTTATGTTAACAAGTGAATAATAACTGTGTTGCTACACTTAGTTGCACATTGTGTGAACGACACTGGCAAAGTAAGGCCATGCAAAGTTAATTGTTTGGTTTACAGGCGCGTGTGGGTGCCTTACATTATTGCGGGCCAAAATTTTTTATCTCAATCTTGGTCCACCCACAAAAAATCATATTTTTGCCAAATTTTGAGAGTTTTTGACATTCAAATATACCATTTTAACCGACTCGAAACGAGCTTTTCAATGGTGCCAATTTCAAGCCTTTAGCTCAAACCACTCAGAAGTTATTTGGCAAAAACTAAACTATTTTTAATAATAGACAACATAAATAACATATTAGTTGAATATTACACTTTTTCACGCTGACTGCAAACTCTTTCAGTCTTGAGCTAGGTGCACGTCAAAGAAATGTGGTCAATTAAATAAAAAATAAATAAATAAAAAAAAGCCTGGTTGCCTGATGCTTCAATTTGCAACCTCACCCATAAACCAAACAATTTTTTTTGCATGGCCTAAAACACTTTAATTTATTTTTCGAAACTTTAACTTTTCGTGGACTTTGTCAGTCCTTTTGTTATGCTTTGTGATTCTGATATCATATAAAATCCAGATATATTTGTAATATAATTTCGCTTCTCGTCAACCAGTTTTGATATTTGAGTACACCATTTAAGAGTCAAGGACAGTCACTAAAATATGTACAATCTCAAACAAATAAATACCACCGGCATCAGGACAATTTTCGACAGCTTTGAAGTCCTTTTAACCCATAACCGCCTGAAAAAATTTGCAGACCCTTTTTTTAGAGTTCATATGGTACTTGGGTCGGTTCTCGGATTCGAACCAGCATTCTCTTGGTTTGGAGCTGACGATGCTGACCACTGGGCTGCAATTGCCCGCTTTGCTCGGGGTCCCCGGGGCCCCCTCACAAAGCGCGTGCTGGGACTTGGTTTTTCGCTGTTGTACGCTGAAGGCGTACGCTCTTATCTAGGCGGTTACGGGTTAGCCGAGGGTTGAGAAAATACTTGATTGCAACCAATAACCCATAACCGCCTGAAAAAACGTGCAGACCCTTTTTTTTTAGAGTCCATGTGGTACTTGGGTCGGTTCTCGGATTCGAACCGGCATTCTCTTGGTTTGGAGCCGATGATGCTGACCACTGGGCTGCAATTGCCCGCTTTGCTCGGGGCCCCCTCACAAAGCGCACGCTGGGACTTGGTTTTTCGCTGTTGTACGCTGAAGGCGTACGCTCGTATCTAGGCGGTTACGGGTTAGAACCTCCTACTGTCTTCTTCAGGCCACTTGTGAACATGTTTTTCTTCTGTTTACATCACGACCATTGCGCTCGGAATTTGAAACCAACTGCGCAGCCTCCTGCATTGTCAAGTCTGCTGTTTCCATTTTCCAGTTAAGTTCACTAGCCATTCATCGCGTACCAGGTACCTGATCGATGAGGCTGATGTGTATTGATGATGGGACTTACATGAGTTATTGATTATCCACGAAGTGTACTTGGATTGCTAACGATTCAAGACTTCGAAGATGTTGTTTTCTTGTTGAATTGGAGACAATAAGTGTTTTAGTTCCTTCCCACTCAATCCCGTGTCCTGTGCTTATGTGGTGTTCTGCGACGGCTTTTTCTTCTTTTTCACATCTCACAGCCGCCATATGTTGATAAACCCGATATTGTACTCGTTTTACTGTCTCTCCGATGTAAATGGCGTCACAGTCCCGAATGGGATCTTATAAACTCCTTCACGAGTTTTTTCGGACCTGAGAGGACTTGCCCACAGAAATTAGATTTATTATTCTGGGTTAAGGTTACACATTCTTAAAAACAAATTATGTAACCTTAACTCACAAGAAGTAGCGAGTTCCGAATACCAAAATGTGCTTATGACCATATACTGCTCTCGCCAGGAACCCTTAAATAAAAGTGGCTTGAATTTTCGAAATTCGTGAGAATTCTTTTTTGAAGTTACGTGAAAAAACAAAAATATTAACAATAAATAATCACACATTACACTTAACACAAAAAGTTTTGTGTTGTTTTGTAAGTTGTGGCTTGTTTAAGGCTAGCTTTTTGTGTAAAGTGTGACGTGTGATTTTTTTATTGTAAATATCTTGGGTTTTTTTCGTACTTCGCAAAAGAACTCCACAAATTTTGAAAATTCAAGCCAGTGTTTCTAGCAATATATTGCAGTATAGTGACTGAATTCAATTGTACGTTTCAGAATATTTCCACTTCTCAGTGAGTACGAAGATGGTGAACGCCCTACTGATGAAGAGGAGAGCTCGAGGTGATTAACGCAGCAATCATTTTTATTTTACGTTGTTAAGGAAAATTACTAAAAACGCAGAAGTAGACCGAGTAGGTGCAAAATCAGCATTATGTACATCTCGTCGGAGATTTAGGTTTAGGTAGGTAACCACCTCAAACAAAGCAATATATTATCTACTTAACAAACTTACCTGCAAGATTAAACTCGGTTTCTCCGAGGGGGAAGTGTGTGTTCCACTTCTCAAAGCGTATGTTCAATTCATGACTCTGAAACGTGGAACACACAGTCTAGGACGTTAAACATGCATTCTGAGAAATGGAACACACAGTCTGAGAATGCACTCTCAGAGTGTTCCACTGTGAGAGTGTGCGCCTTAGAATGCGTGTTCCACGTCTCAGAGTGCTTGTTCCACTTCGAGAAACGTCCAGATCACCCCCTAGAGATCAGTGGACAGTAATGGTGAATTCAAATGAGTGCTTCATAACAACAAACAACAACAAACCACCCAGAAGTAGTAAAAACAGCTTCTGACACTATAAAACCCAAACCTGAAGAAGACGAACAGTAGTGTAACACAAACAGTACAACATTTGTAATTTAGTTCGTCGAAAATTTGTTGAACAGTCCAGTTTAGGTTGAACATTGAAATTTGTGTAGAATTCCTAACCTAGCGATATCTTTTGTATTTAAAAGTAGAGCACTTCATGGTCCTTTTATGATTAATTGAACAACTACCTGAGAGAAAATCCAACAATACATTATTTCAAACAATGTTATCATGCAAAATAATAAAATAGTTAAAAATTAGACTATGGCCATGAAAATTTTATTTGTCTTCTGGCATTTTTTACATGTCAAAAGTCGTGTACAGTGACCAAGCCTTTTATTTTTAATTGATTTTTTCATTTTTTTTCTGTGTACTCTTTTACTAGGCGCTCTGCATAATTTATCCCTTTAGTACTAGCTTAAATCGCTTAATTAGTCCAAATTAAATGTCCAAATTTCACCGTTATTTCAGTTAATTAAGCATTGTCTGGCATTCCCACCAGTTGGTACCATCGTTGCTCCCTTCCCAGCACGCATCACCATCAGAGTGAGTTTTAGGTTTGTTGTAAACTGCAAATTGTGATATTTAACGAATCCTTGTGCTATCAGTCTCGGCCACGCGTCGGTTGAGATTCTGTGTTTTTTGGGGCACAGTAAGTACCCAGGTCTATTGTTATCAAGGCTCTGATCTGTCTTGTAGACCCCGAGAGTGAAGAGCATGTTCAGTGCCCAGTTCGGTCGCTGTGCTGTATTGTCAATACATCAAGGTGCCTCCAGTGAATGAGAATCTGACGGAAAGAACTATTGTGCCACCATTATTTTTGCTCTCTTTACAGTTGTACTTCGATTATCCAAGCACCCCGATTATCCGAACTACCGTTCTTACAAAATATTCAGAAATTTGTCGTTTTTTTAGAGAAGGAATAAGCATTGTTCTTGCTTTACTTATGTTCCCGGACTCATTTCCTGCAAAATTGTCTTTTCAGTAATCTTAAACAATCAAACATGATTCACAAATACTAAAACTGAGTAAAGTTTTCCTCTTTTACCGTAAATCGTGGATTAAACGCCCATGGGCTTATGCAGTTAATTTGGCAAAAATAGGGGGTGAGCTTTAAATCAAGCATTATCAATTTTCTAACCTTTCTGGACAACTATTGCAAAAAATGCAAAGCTTTTGAACTATCTCTGAAAGACCAATTTTTACATCCTTTTAATTGCTGTGAAGAAGGGAGAAGGCTTAGGTGAGAGATGCCTAGTGCAGGTGCTAGGAGCTAAAAGGAAGAGTTCACTATTACTACAGCGAGGGAGAAGGGGGCCAGTAGACATAGGAAGCAGTACTATCTTTATTCACATTATATAACTTTTAGGTAATTTTTCGTAGAAAAACAACAATTTGAGGGGTGGGCTTTAACTCCACTATTTCATGATTTTGACTTTACAGCATTTTAGGGGGTGGGCTTTAACTTCAACTGGGCTTTTAATGCACGATTTATGGTATTTTGCATGTAAATTGGAGTGTCTGAATTTTCGATTATCTGAACATCAAGGTTCTACCGTATTTCTTTCACACCATAGATTTCCAATGCATGTAATTAATTGTTTTTCTCCTTTACTGATAACACTTACTTTTATACCCACTTATTTAAACCCACTGGTTGGAAGTGTAGACTCGCACTTTGCTCCCAGTATTTTAGCTGGAGAGAGAGAGAGAGACCTACATCTGTGCTGATCATATGAGCTGATGTTTGTTTTTGCCTGAAGAAAATAAATTTTTGCTTTCTTTTTATGTTGAATGCAGGCCCTTGCCGTATGATCTGCAGACTGTAATCACAGAAGCTACTGCAGTTGTCAATTCTTTGTTTTCGGAGATGATGTTTGGCGATGTTTGTCTGGCCCAGTTCAGTTCAGACTCGTACAGTTACACACTCGGTTACTTGCTCTCGTGGAGTCTAGTTATGGAGTTGTTCAGTGCTGCATCATCTGAGGTACGTCATTTTTACTGTTAAGAATTGTTATCGATACCAAAAGTTATCAGAATTGGTAATGATGTACTAAGACTGCATTCCCTGGATTAACCCATTTAAGTTGGTGAACGGCCATTTTTAGTTTTCACTTTCCTCAAAAAGCTTACCTTTAATTTATGCTTATTTTGTGACAAGTGCGAAACGAATACGGTTTCAGCAAGCGAAATAGCAGAAACGTCTGCTTGTTTGGGGCTCCATTCTACTGAATGGCTGACACCCAGGCCTGGAACAATTTTTACCAATTGATCATTTAATATCAATTAGCTCTCACCCACAAAGATCTCTAGACAGACATAATTAATCTCTAGATCAGATATAATTGATATTATATGCTTATTTTGTTTTGTAAACAAAACCAGGCTGCCCCACCGTTGTTGACTTGCTGCACTTCACTTTTTGTTCCCCCCCAGAAGCAGAATATTTTCAGCCGGTCTGCGACAAGCTTTTTGCAAACTAAAAACGGTCTGCGGGTGGCAGGAATGGTGTGAAGATGGAATTTTGCATTGTGCAAATTTTTGAGTTCGGCCAATTTGGGTTCATGAACAAGTTTCTTGTGAAAACTTTTTTTCTAGATCTTTGTAGGTTGTTTTTCCTAACAACTTGAGAATGACCAAACCTAACGTCATGACAATAGCACCATTTAAAAGCTCTTGAAAAAGGGTTAAAATGGTGTATTTGAACATCAAAATCAGTTTATTTTTGGCGAAATAATCCCAAAAAGAAGACTATGAAAGAAAAAAGTGCAGGATAAATCGTACTGCAACACTGCCAGCCGTACTGCGACGTAGCATCGCGCGTCGCTCCAATTCTGCTACAGGGGTTTTCCCACTGGAAAAAATGTGCATGACCAACATATGGGTACCATCATCAAATAAGCAAACTAAGACTGGGTATCGTCGTGTAGGTAGAATTTGCATACAGATACCGCACCTACAAATGAGACTTAGGAAAAAAATACGTATACAAACCAAATTTTCGAAATTGCTAAAACTTATTATTCAGTACAAAAGTACAATCCACATAAAATGAAAATTTAAACTTGCAAATTTAAAATGCATGTCTACTTACCTACTGAATTGCGACTTGCACTAACAGAAAGCTAATGAAGTAAAATTATATTCATGAGCATTTATGAACTGCAGGTTACATTTTGAAGCAAAGTAATAAAAAAAAAGGTGCAGTTTGTACGTAAGACTAGGTTAAGTACGTTACCTTTTCAAAAATTACATTGTTTAATAAATCATGTTTTCTTGGACCCTGATGAAAGGGGGCGCAAGTTTATCAGTTACTGTTAAATAACTACTGCAAAATTATTTCGTATTTATTCGGCTATTCGCACCCATTTGGTTTTCTGTAATCGCTGTTAAATATGTACCGGTAATATCTACATTATAATTACGCTGAGGTACGACCACTAGAAAGTTATAGTTCGAGCACAGGATGCCATCTGTTGTTGCCACTGGACTGGAAAGCTATACTGTAGTGTACGGGCAACTGAGATGGAAAGTTACAGTGCAGGCACGGAGCGCCACCTGTTGTTAGGGATGTGCGAGTAGGATAATTTGAATTCGAGTCGAGTCGAGCCGAGTTTGCAACAAAAGAATCGAGTATCGAGCGAGTTCGAGTAATTGGTCAACACACTTATTTTGCAAGTGTCTTTTTTATTTGTTAGTGTAATAACAACTAAGATGCTGCTTAATGGACTGTGTGAGTCAATGTGTACAACTAGTTTTCCAGTTTTTAAGATGTAACTTTAAAATAGTTTGAGCTAGAGGCTCTTAATGTGCACCACCGGAAAGCTCTCGTCGAGACGATGAATTTGGTATATTTGAATGTCAAAATCGGTCAAAAATTGGCGAAGTTATCGCATTTTCACCAGATTCGAGTTTGGTTGGGATATATCGAGTCGAGTTTGAGCAGATAGGAAACTCGACTCGACTCGAAACTTTCGAGGCTCGCACATCCCTACCTGTTGTCACCACTGGAAAGTTAAGTGCTATATTGAGCATATCACGAGTTGGCAAAAATATGTTAACTGGGGGAAAGTGACTTTAGTTTGGGGAAAGAAGCTACTTAGTAGGGCTCGACCGCATCCGAATCCGAACCAGATCTGAAGCCGGATCTTTAGGATTCAGGTTCGGTAAAATCTTTATTGTCTAGACGATTTTTCAATAACTTGGCTAATTTTTGGCCGATTTCGACATTCCAATATACCATTTGAAGCGTTTTTCACCAGCTTTCCAATGGAGCTAATTTCAAATGGTAGCATAAACTGTTCAGAAGTTATAAGGGAAAAACCAATGAATGAGTTAGGAAAATGTGTACTTAAGTCATTAAACTTGACTCAATTTATTACTTTACTCAGCTAGAGAGAACATTTAGTGTGTATAAACAGTCAACAAGGTTTTATTCGGTTAGGATCCGGATCCAATTCTCCAAATCTTGTAAATTATCCGGCCCCAATCCAGATTTGGTAAAAGTAAATTCGGACGATCCCTACTACATAGAAATTCCTGGGATGTCCCGTGATGTCCTGAGATACGTAATTATAGACAACTAGCATTGGATATGTTAAAGGTATTAAAATTAACAGCTTGAGGTGAGGAGGACTGGGTAGAAGGGACTCACTAAAACATTGTAACCTGTACCTGTTCTGCTTGCTGTGTGTAGCACTGACTCTAGCAGATACTATTTATTAAAGCTGAGCCAGATAGCTTTCTACCATTTTCAAGTTGCGCGTCAACTGTATGTTCTTCTTTTTCAGTTACGATCTCAATATGCTTCATACTTGCAATCGTCAGGATTAATGCATGATATGCTTGCTAATGGTTTTCATCTAATCCCGGAGAATGCCGTTTTGCCAAAAGATTACTTACCAAGTGCAGATGAAGCAAGTTCAAAAACTCATGCACACAGAACGTTATTCTCGGAGAAACCAGAGTTTAATCTTGCAGGTAAGCTTGTTAAATTGGTTACCTACCTAAATCTTTATCAATCCGAAAAAATTACGCTCAATCTCAAAACAAAACAGAATAATCTACCGTATTCAGCAAATTTTCGACAGTTCTTTGTAAGTAGATGGAACACACTTCAACTGTCTTCATCAGGCGTTGTAAAGATCTTAAAGATTTTATTAATCAAATGGTCCATGATCACGTCCCTGAGATCAGCAGGAACTCTAAACCCGGTGGGCCAATGTGGATGAACAGTACACTTAAGAGGCTTATGAACATTAAGCAGCGTAAATGGAAGACCTACAAGCACAACAGCAATGCCGTAACTTGGCAGAATTACACTGAAGCCCGCAACACGTTGACTACTAAAGTTCGATCGGCTAAGATAAACTTGGAGCGTGACATTGCTACTAGATCCAAAAGTAACAAGAAAGTACTGTACGACTACTTTCGTAGTAAGCAAAAAGGTAAAGCCGTTATCAGACTCGGGGACGGTAACGATGACCCAATTGATGATCCTAGTGATACTGCTAACTTATTCAATGATTACTTTTCATCGGTCTTCCAAAGAGCAAAGCTGATGGACTAAGCAACCAGCCCAACACTATGCCGTCTTTGAGTACTGTTGACATTTCCGAGCAAAGCGTTTTCGACATGTTTAAAAAATGCAACCCAAATAAATCTGCTGGACCGGATGGCATTCACTCAGCCTTACTACATGGTTGTGCCGAATCTCTTGCTAAACCACTCAGAATTTTGTTTAATAAATCTATCTGCAGTGGAGACATACCTGAGGACTGGAAAACAGCAATCGTGGTACCTATTCACAAGAAAGGAAGCCGAAGCGCCTTTTCAAATAACAGGCCTATCTGCCTGACCTCTCAAGTCATCAGAATTTTTGAAAAAATCATTCACAGGTGTATCACCGACTTCCTCGACCAAAATAACAAGCTTAGCACCAAGCAACATGGATTTCAGAGGGCATTTTCCTGCGTCTCCAACTTGCTTGAGTCCCTGGACTTCTGGACAGAGGCCTGCGAGGAGGACACCCCTTATGATGCCATCTTCATGGACATCCAAAAGGCCTACGACTCTGTTGACCATGAAATACTTGTAAACAAACTGGCTAGCTTTGGCATTTGTGGACAACTTTACAACTGGCTTTGTGAATATGTACATAACAGACGTCAGCGCGTTGTAATTAATAATGTTTTTTCAAACTGGTCCCCAGTGACCAGTGGTGTTCCTCAGGGTACTGTGTTAGGCCCACTGATTTTCCTGATTTTTGTTAATGACATGCCAGATTGTATCCGCTCTTTTTGTAATTTATTTGCCGATGACCTTAAAATCTGTAGAAAACTTAGGTCTCCAAATGACATTCAGGCATTGCAGGAAGACCCTAACAATGTGCAAGCTTGGGCTAATCGTAATAAGATCACCTTCAATGTGGATAAATGTGAGGTACTCCACATTGGGTATAACAACACGCATCAGGAATATACCCTGAATGACAAAATTTTACCTACGGCGAAGCAAGTGAAAACTCTAGGAGTTGTTATCACTGAAAATCTTAAGTCTAGTGCTCAGTGTCTTGCAGCAGCAAGAAAAGCTAACTCTGTTCTTGGTCAAATTCGAGGCCACTTCTCGTATTTAGATATCGAAACCTTGCGTACACTCTACACCGTTTACATCCGCCCACATCTTGAATTTGCTGTTCAGGCTTGGAATCCCTACCCGGCGAAGGACATCCACATCCTGGAAACTATACAACGACGTGCAACTCGCCTTTTGCCATCGCTGTGTGTGTACCCTTACCTATGAAGAGAGACTTAAGAAACTTAAGCTCACTACTCTTGTTGAGCGCAGAAACAGGGGAGATTTACTGCAGGATTTTAAGATTGTGTGTGGCTTTGAAGGTGCCGATCTCCGTGATTTATTTTGTGCTGCCCCACCTGTTGGGACCAGAGGTCACCGGTACAAGCTGCAAAAGCAGCACGCGAGACTTGAGGCACGGAAGTACTTTTTCTCCAACCGCACTGTACACGCCTGGAACAACCTCCCGTTTCATGTTGTTGAGGGTCCCAGCTGTAATTCTTGGAAA
>JAHWFP010098112.1:647-12990 GCA_023313725.1 Lithobius niger | reverse complement strand
AGTTGTACAGGAACAGTTTAAAGTCGCCAAAGCATGCAGATCTCTGAAGACCATCCGAAGACCCAGTTCGGTTGATTATAGCGGTGACACAGTGCAGACTGGGTCACACAAGCTGCCAAAGACACAACTTGATTCCATGACTTGCCTTACACAGTTAGGCCTTCGGCATACCACTGTATGTTAATATCAAGATGGGATCTTTTCGTTATTAAGAAGTTCTGGACTGTTAGGCCTACCACAGCAAAGTTGTTCTTACTCAGCGTTTGCTTTTTAGTGCCCGAGTGGTGGCCCTCTCACTGAAAAGTTATTCGTACTCGGTGATAGCTTACTTGCGAGGACGGATTCATTCTCTTCTGTTCCCGTTTCCTATGGAAGGCACTCCCTGCAGACCAGGCAGCATCTATCCTCAAAAAGGAACTTTAATGGTTACTTATCATGTGTTACGGATCCAAATTCCATAACATGAACTCAGGTATGCCCTTTTAGTCTGCTGCACTGTTCGTGAACTGTGCTGCATTGATGTCACTTGCAGTATCGTGTAGTAGCCCATCAAACGTTTCAGTGTGACTACCTAAAAATTACGCTATCGCTTGAATGCGCAGGTCTCTTATATTTCTTGTACTGCGTCTCAGTTGTCGTATCTTTGGCTCTTTCCTCGTTGTATTGTATCTTTTTCGTGTATGTTGCCATTTCTTGCTCATCTAGGAATGTTGGAAAGGTTGGAGGGGCATGAACCAGAATTGCTGACTTAATAAATCTACTGACTTGTTCAATCGGTAGACAGTAGACTTGATAAATTTGCGAGAATTTACCGGCTCTTTCCACATGCCTGATGCCTTCATAATTTCCCTCAACTGTCGTTCTCATTAGCTTATAGAGTTGATGTGGTGCTCGCTTCGTTAACTTGTTTTTGTTGTCAAAAACCAGCACGAAAAAAGCGTACCCCCGGCATTGTACGCACGATCGCTCATCTTAGTGGGCTGTAAAGTATTCGTAGAACTGCAAGTCCGCCCATTATTCCACTGAAGTCCAGTTACGAACAAAGCGTAATTATTAACCGCGTCGTTTTGAAAAGGTCGCATGAGCCATTACTTTTCCAACTAGAAAAAACAAATTATCAGTTAATTTTACTGAACCTTTTGACGACTTACCAATTTTGGGAAAAGTGTGACACCCCCTGTAAAGTCACCCCTGCGCTCATCAGCTGTTCCTTAGTAGACTGAAAAATTCCAATTTTACTCACAGCGCTACGACAATAATGAGCACAAAATTACGGCTTTCTATTTATCTTCCTTAATTAGTCCGTCTTCTCAATTTGTAATTCCTGTACAGTAATAAAGTATGATTCCTTAATTTATTATTTCAGATATCCTTTTATAAACACACGATCAGCCTTGAAACCTTGCACAAATATGAACGAACTAAATAGTACAGTCAACCAATTAAAGGAATTATACAGACAGGACGCCATTCAGAATTGCTACAAGAAAACAAGGAGCTGCTGGCAAACCATCTACGAATTCACGCCCCCTATGAGGCGTAAAGTAGATGATAACTACACATCCATTCTGGACATTGCGATTCAAATAACAACGTTTCAAACAGTGACAGAAAAATTCACCTACAGTTTTGCAGCGCTTCTTAGTGATGTGGGTGGAAGCCTGGGATTTTTCGTAGGAGTTTCTGTCCTCAGTTTGTTTGATCTTTTGCAGAACTTGATAACTACTGTTTTCAGCACTTTTGCATCAAACAAAGGTGAGTAATCAACGCATACCGTTCCATGTTCAAGTACATTTCTCGTTTTTCATTCAGTCCTCAGACATTTTATCACTGACAACATTTTTATTTGTGGTGCACTGCGCAGAAGTGCCATCTGCTTGCTCACATCTATAACTTTCTCATAGCTCTTCCCTGAAGCTGCCACCTGTAGGCGCCATGCCGATTTTTTTCTGTAAGCCGCTCAACCGTAGTGAAATAAATAAAACTAGCTGTACCCCCGGCGTAACATAGGCCGGTCTAGCTGGTTCCTGCATGCGCAAGTGAGATATTTTACTGGGTAGCATGAATTGAACAGGACCGCCGATGCCCATAGGCCCCAGTCCCTCCTCCGACTCCCCCACATTCCCCCATTTTGCAGTATGATTTCCCCTCCTACATCCTGTCTGGTACCCCCTCTTCCCCGATCCCCTGCCTCCCCCCGTTGTGTGGTCTGAATACCCCCTGAAAGTCCTGGTGTTTGGTCTTGTTAGGGAAATGAATAGTATCCCCTTCCCCGTATACCCCCATTGTGTGGTCTGTTTACCACCCATCCCTACTCCCCTTACCTTGGAACCCCTGATGTTTGATCTTAAATAGCGTTTTTAATTGTAGGGCGACACTTATTGTCACATTGTTAGTTGATCGTTACTGTACCAACTTTGAAACTGTTCAAGTCGGCTCTAATAGCCAGCATTATTGAAGCAAGCAATATTTTGTTTGTTACTGATTGTTATAGGGCACATCTGTTCACATTGTCCACCGCTCCCAATTTTTCTTTCAAAGGGTTTCAAAGGGTTTCAAAGGGTTTAACGAGCGTTAACCACTCCTGGTCATCTGCCCGAAGCCCTAAGGCCCTATGTCTGCAACAGCCAGATTCCCAGGCGGTCACCCACCCAAGTATCAATCCAGCCCAATGCTGCTTAATTTTTCTTTGCTTCCGTCGCAAGAATGAACTTGCTTGCCTCTTTCATTATAGTGCATGATAATTTGCTTGCCCAACCTAAGATAGATTATCATATAGATTATATAGATTATCTTACGCGGCGATAGCCGTGTATATCTATGATTGAAGTCGTCTCCAGCAAAACTAAAACTATTAATTTCTACGTTTCCATTCATTATATTTCGACCAAACTTGGCCAGATAGTAGATAGCAACTTTTCCCAACTTTATACCAACTTTTATGCAATTCCGTGCAAGAGTAAACGTAGGAAACCACACGGAAATTTGAAAACTGTTCACTTGTTCTTCTTCTTCTTGTGTGACACGGTTTCAGAAAAAACTACTGCACCTACCTAAAATCTGAAACATGATCTTAGCCTGAAATTTCCCTGGGCTTCATCCTCAGAGAGACCACTTTTTCGATTGGTCGATCCATTCCGGAGTTACGGGTCCCTGAACGATCATTTTGATTGTTTTACATTGTTTTAACCATTGTAATTAGGGAACAATGCCACTCAGCAAATTCCATATCCATTCTTCGTGCACGTGTTATGTCTTTGATAAAAAGTTCATTGTTGAACCGGCCGAACCGTAGTGCCCAGGATGCAGTTTTGTTCTTGTTGACGAGTATCCGTGAAGCATGGGCACAGGGCAAAGTTGTCTTGGCTGTCTTTTTGGACATCAAGGCAGCTTATGACACTGTGTCCATTGCGTGGATGAGAGTGTCTCTCGAGAGCATGGGAGTCTGTCCGCAGCTTGTTGAGACAATTGTAGCGCTGTTGGGTGCGAGGACATTTGTGACGAGAGTCAATGGCTGCTGGTCTGCAGAAGCAGTTACAGATAGAGGTCTCCCACAAGGAAGCTGCCTAAGTCCAACATTGTTTGCTGTAGGAATTAATGCAGTTTATTGGAAATTGGGCTGTCGGCTAATATTGTGTGTTACGCGGACGATGTGGCAGTCTGGTTTGTGGGAGATGTGCTTGAGGTGCTTGTGAGTCAGGCACAGTTGACTCTAGAAAACATTCAGTGTCTCCTTGGTGACAGAGGCTTGCTTTTGGCCCGGCTAAAACAGAAGTGGTGGTGTTTGCAAGATATACAAGATAGCTGCTGAGATAGTTCCAGAGAGGAGTGTGAAGTACTTGGGAGTCATTTTAGAAGAGAATACGGCGAGTGTGAAAGATAAGCTGTTAAAGAGAGTAGCTGTTCTGAGAGCTCTGTGCAAATGGAGCAATATTACGAGAAGTGCAATTTTAGCGGTTTATAGGGCCTTTGTTCGATCCGCTATGGATTATCATCTCCCGTTCCTGTCGTCTTCGGGCAGGAATCTGAGGACGCTGCAGATAGCCGTCAATGAGTGTTTAAGAACAGTAACTGGGTGCATCGCCTCTACCCCAGCTGCAGCACTGTGGGTAGAATGTGGTGAGATGCCAGTTGAGCACAGAGCGCGTGAGCTGCTGGTACGTCTCTGCTTGCGCACTTTGAGTCGAGGTGTAGACGATCTAGTTGGGAATATCCTTGGAGATTACAAGAGACTAGGAGATACGGCCCGCAGTATTTTGGGAGAGGCTGGAGCAGGAGTAACGTGGCTTCAGCAGGTCTCGCGTGGTGAGCTTGCGGTTGGCAGTGCTAGAGCTCTCAGTCCTTGGAGCTGGTGCCTGGACCGGCATCAGGTCTTCCTCCCCAAGAACACTGATTGTAAGGTTTACTGTGATGCCTCCTACAGTGCTAGAGACTGTCAGGGTGGTTTAGCGGTTGTGGTCCCTTCATTGAAAGTTTCTATTCAGCGGAGGGTTGTATCTGTGACGCCGAGTATACTGTGTGAGCTGCTTGCTATCTCTGTAGCACTTGATGTAGCAGAAGAATTGCAGCTACCTTCTTTCTTGCTTAGCACAGACTCGCTAACGAGTCACAGTTTGCTACAGAAAGCGTGTGATGATCTTAGTGTGCAAGATCCTCTGCTTTACTCTATTCTTTGGAAGCTCTGGCTGTTGACACGTAGCAGTGTTGTTGAGTTTTGTTGGGTTCGTAGGCACAGTGGCATTGCCGGAAATGAGTTTGCATGTGGGCTTGCCCGCGAAGCGTTAGCTGGTGAATGCCAGACTGTTGCCCCGGTGTTGTCTGCGCAGATGCGCAGACCAATTGTCAGAGAGTGGGCCATAGTAGCATGGCAACGCGATTGGGACCAGAGTGCTGTAGCTAGAAACTTTTATGGGCTACGTCCCGTTTGTGGAGAGAAGTCGCTTGTAGACAAGTTGCATTTTGCAGATGCACAGGTCGGGTTTCGGTTGCGTGTGGATCGCATGCTTTTCGCTTTGGGTGGGCAGGTACGTCGACTTGTCAAGTGTGTCGTGTTGAAGAAACGCCAGAACATATTCTCGAGCACTGCACAAAGTACACAGCGGCGCGGTTAATGTTAGCCCCCTGGATGCATGGGATGTCCACATGGCAAGACTTGCTTTCTGAGTCGGCCAATAGACATGCCTTCGTGAAGTTACGGATGGTTGCAAAATTTTGCAGGGTTGCGGGAGTACAGGTTTAAGGCGGGGTAGTTCTGTTCACTCTGTTCTCTCTAGGGCTGCTGCTGTTTGATGAGACTGACATCGGTAGGTCCCAGGTTGTCCACTATGTGACTACAAGGCCCACTGGAACTTTCCCTAGATGGGAAAGAGAAAGTGGGCGGGTGGAGTGTGATGTGGGTGTGTGCAGTGTATGTGGAAATCCTGGCGCTGGAAACCTGATAGCCCGCCAGAACTTTCCCTAAATGGGAAAGAGAAGGCAGTGTAGCCTAGGCCGAAGCAGTCTGAAGAAGCAATATTGCATGGCACGTGTTGTTGTGCATTGTGTAAAGTGTTAGGTGTTAGGCGTACATTACTGCGTGTTTTGAGTAGAGTTTCGTGGATGATGTACAGTGTATAGTGCATAGTGTTGTTGTTTGTGCAAGGTGTTCGTTACGGAATAGTAGTGTAGTGGTTTGGTGGTTGTAGTGGTTATTTTTAATTTTGCAGAGCGTAAGGCTATGGGCCATGGCTCTAAATACATAAATGAAAATGAAAATGAAAGGAAAGAATCCGTGTTTCAGCTAAACGGATATAGATTTAACTCAAACTAAGCTACGTTGTTAATTTCGAGGCCTCTCGAAATTGGCAGCTACAAACGCTGGATTGGCGTATTTATTTCGTAAATGTAGGCTTCCAGAGCTGAATTGAATTGTTTCAAAGTGGCCAGCAACAACGCATGCATAAACCTTTGTAGCACGACGCAATATCCGTACGAAAGGTACACGGATTGCTAACAAAATCGTCAAGTGTGCCGTAAAAAAGGGGGGTTACATGATTGAAGTTTCATTTGTTAAAATGTACACGGATAAAATTTGGATGATTTTTAATTGAAATAATCAACTGTACAATTGAGAAAATTGCATCTATTTAAGTGCTGTTGTGCTTTACAAATCATATATTTAAAACGTAAAGCACAACAGCACTTAAACAGATGCAATTTTCTCAATTGTACAAATGATTATTTCAATTAAAAATTATCCAAATTTTATCCGTGTACATTTTAACAAGTGAAACTTCCATCATATAACCCCACGGCAAACTTGACATTTTTGTTAGTAATATATATAGATATGGCTAAGCCGAAAAGTATCCTGTTCACAGTAGAATTATTTATTTCAAGGCACCGTATACGCTACTTCGTAGAGTTCGTAACAATAGCGAACGATGACCTACACTCCCTGGAACGATGACCTACACTCCCTATACCACGCGCCATGGCTGTTTGCTGTGACGTGCATATCACGTGACTGGGCTAGTCCAATCAGACGGCCAAACAGCCGTTGTTCTCGTTCGTCATTGGCTAACTCATGGTCACGTCACGGCAAATAGCCATTGCGCATGGTTTATAGTTGTACTGTTTGAGGCATTTCTTCGATAAACCTCAGAACGTGAAGCAACGGCAGCCATTTTGTACTTTCAGTTCTACGGGTTACCGTAAGATTCACGCTAGCTAGAATGTTGCATAGCTGTTGATTCGCGTAGCATTCTGAATGAGAAAAACGTGATGGGATTAGTAATATAGTTTCCTGTTTATGGATGTTTGCCCATCTCGAGTTCGAGTGGGTTCAAAACCTTTCACCAAATTTTAAAGCAGTTTTGGTGAACTGTTGCATCTGGATAGATTCTTGCATAATTATGCCAAACTGGAGTCCCTACAGGTCGGCGTTGCCTCAAGACTTATCTAATATTAACTTTTTCACTCATTTGTAATGCGTTTAATTTTGACTATAGTCGCAGTTCTTCACGCTTCGTGGAGCATCCGTAACAAGAGAGTTGTTAGTTGTTGAAAAGTTTGATCAAATCGCTTGTTTTCTGTGCTAATCATGTGGTGGCCGCATGGAAAGGTTTACCTACAGATTTCGTAAATACCACCTCTATATGACTGGATTCCAACAAAGATCAAATGAATTCGACCTTTCCAAGTTTTTGCATTGTTTACGTCACAGTCGTTATCCTATTAACTTTGGGACAGGAATGCTAAATAGAACCTGAAATCACTCCTCACGTGAATTCAATTTTTCACGATTCATAATTCTACACTTATGCTAGCTTGTTCTCTAGTGTCTGTATTGTAACAAAAATACCGTCAAACATACATGCTCAAAAAACAAAACTAACTGAAAACTTGCACAAAGACTAGACACTGTTAGCACGAAAGTTCTTATTCAAAACATTAAACAAGAACGAGGCTTAAAATTAACAATGAGCCATGGGTGAAATCCTCATTCTCCAGTAGTCGACAACGCCATCTTATGACAACGAATGTAGATACAAGTATGAACTACACGAGGTGCACAGCAAATTTGCATGCTTAAGGTGTATTAACTTGAAATTTAAGTTTTCTAATGTCTTTTGTGAGAATTCGTGTCAAAATGCCACTCCTCCCACGCAAAAATGCCACGCGTCGATATGCCACCTTTTTTGTTTAGTTTATTGTGCTTTTATACTATTAGTAATCATGGTTACACATTTATTAGGTACTAAGACAAGTTAACTCGGCTGGTTACGTTTCATTCCATTAGCTCCAGAATATGTGACATCTTTTTTTCACACTAACTCACTAGTGTATTCAACCTTACTACCTCAAACAGCAAAGCATGCCTGATTTGGGCGTAGTCTATAACAAAAGACAATAATGCGATGACTCACCCACCTTTGTATTTTTGCAGCGAGAATTTAATGGCGGTAGGGTTGACATGGTAACAATGATACCTGGATTCGCTAAATCCGACATCGTTTGAGTAAATGCTTGCGGTCTTATAATCCGTGTCAATAAGATAAAGAATTCCCCAGTCGCTTTAGAACTCACATTATTGACTGTTTTCGTTGCAAGCCGGAAGAGCTAAAACTCCCGCCATGTTTGAAATTTCGGATAATTTCTAGCTTCTAGCCGCAAGGATGCAAGGCAAGTCAGTGCATAAACGCCCCTTAAAAGCAATTTACCTGCGTGCACGCCTTGCTCGTGCTTCATACTCGCTGCAGTTGTAGCTTACATATAACATCAGTAACTGCGACTAATCACAAATTCTATCAAGTAGGAGAGTTAATAACTTTGGTCGCATTTTTTTTTAGAAACGGTATTATGGCTTTTAGTTGTGGGTTAGGCCACGTTCATCCCTTGAATGCAAGCAAACAGCGCGGGAGATGTTGGTTTAAAAAGGTCTATAGGTGATGATTCTACGCTCGAGGTCCCGGGTTCAATAGCGGGGTTTTAAGGCCGCTGTTGAAACCGAGAGAAGGGGAAAAAAGGTTAAACCTGAAATTCAAAAAAACATGATCCAACAACACTTTCACTAAAATACTTATACCATGAACGAACTCGGTCACCGAGTCAAGTTAGGTTAAATGCATATTTTTAATAAAGCAACGTGGAGCAAGTTTACAAATCTTTAAACCTCGGAGTTAAACAACGAAAACAAGAACATCGACTTTAAACAATAAACCCATCCAAACTTTAAAACTTCCGAGTTGCTTGGCTAGCACATGAGAAGAGCGCATTTTGCACGAGGTTTTGGCTTTACAATCTTCGTATCGTTGGTGACATAGAAAAAGCACAAAAGCCGAAAATTAGGCTAGCATTCGCCGTTAAGCGCAAAATCTGTCCTTGCGAATGAAGAGTTAAGGTTTTGCTTCGCGTAACGGGGTAAATGAGGAGCACGGAAATAGGTCCTCACGTGACGAAATCTTAACCCAATTCGGAAATCATAAGCGTGAATTATAGGCCTACGTCCCCGAATAAATTCAGCTAAAATTATTCAGGAGAATTAAAACATCTCGTTACGGATTAGTGTAATATACTTCACGTTACGGGGCATTTAAAACCTACTAGTGAAGAAGTGAAAACCCAACCAAGGCATGCTAGTTAGGTCGGTCTACTTGGGACGTCAGGATTCGAACCCACGGTTACCGAGCCAGCTCGATAAGTGTACGAAACCGATTTAGGCGTGAGCAAGACCACGGATGGGCTCAGGCTCGGACTGGCCATAGTGCCATTGTGCCAATGACACAGGCGCCCCTTGGCTACCACACTTTCGGCGCCCCTTTGGTTGTCTATTTTCTTCTCTTCCCCGAAGGTTTTGGATTCCATGTCTGCTAATTACTTTTCTTTTCAGGCACAAATTCCTTTCTCTCTTCTCCCTCCATTTATTTATGTTTTTAACACATTTTTTTAACTCGCCCCCCCCCCCCCCCGACCCCCCCCCACCCCCACCAACTCCAAAATTTTCCAAAAAATATTATTACTTGAAATGTAAATGTGTGTTAAGAATGCACTCCGAAGCCAGAAATATGACAACAGAATATGAAAATAAGCAAAACACCTTGAGCTCGACCCCGGACTTTGCTTCTGCTTGGGGGCTTTGAGCACTCCCTAAAATCCCTAGACGGTTGGAGGCACCATCACTCCATCAGAGTTTCCTGTAAAACACGTGGCACCCCTCCTTCGATAAATGGCACAGGCACTCTTTCCTACCCAGTCCGACTCTGGATGGGCTTCTTAGGATACTGCAACATTATAGAAAGGTTTAAGAAGTAGCGCATAATCAACAAGCAAAATGCCAGGTGTGACGAACCACGAACCTTCTTATTTTTTAATGGGCCAGTACTGAGGATCCAGCGGCAACAAGGAAATTATTCTATTCACGCTGGCACTCACATGAAAGGCGTATTCAGGGGAAAATAAATTAGCTACGATAAACTCTTTCACGAAAAGACATCGAAATCTCAATTTACCTTTGGTATAAGAATCCTACGGCCGCATAACGATGAAGGTATCAAAGCAAGTCCTAGGCACATGTCTATACAGCATAGGGAGGCATCCACTATTTTGCAACTCGTTCAGTACCACCAAACAAAACAAGAATTAAGTAAAATAAACCAACGGCAGCTGGCAATGAGCCACCAGACCCAGTTAAAAACCAAGCTGGAAGAGAGACTGGTAATGGAAAGTGGCGTGTTGGGGATTACCATATCAGGTGATTCCACACGAAAGCAAAATCACCTGATGGCTTATTATTTAAAAAAAATTTAATTTACGCTACGAGATAATAGGTTAGTGACTAGATTAAGTTAACATTTGAGTAAAGCAAAATATTAAGGAGATCAAACAAAATTAACAGTTAAGTAAAATTAAATTCTTAAATTCATTCACAGAGAAGCCATGATCGTAAGTGACATTGTAAGTGCTTGCTAAGGAGATGGACGATTATTCATAAGACACAATGCTCAATCCTAATTCACCTCTTACTGTACAGCTAGGGGACTGCACACTTAGCATTACATATTAGGCGCTAGGTCAAGGTTTATCCCCTTGTCCTGCCCTGATCAGCTCTGGTGGTTCGACTTGCAGGTCTGACCACCACACACCAATTAGCTCGAGCTGTCGAAGCTGTCCCGTTTTATACCCAAGCGGGCCGGGGCAGAACAATAGGCTCTTGCCTGAGGCATTACGTCAGGTGACGGCGAACTGGCGCGATCCGGTCCTGACTGGTAGAACAATAGGACTGGCTCACTTACCCGGATGTTGGCGCCGGGCCAGCTGCCATGTGTGCATGGTAGCTAGCGGCGCGTAGCATCCATGTTAACGACAAGGTGCACCGCACGAGGGGCTAACTGCGTGCGTGTGCATTGCCGTACATGTAAGCACGTAACATCCCCCCTCCCCTAAGAGTAAGCTCAGGAGAAGGAAGACCTACCTCTACATAATACTAAAGTCTCCTAACCGATCGTAAGTTTGGTTTTTGGTTACTTCCGGTGAGCTGGTTTATTCAATGGTACTTAAAACTATACAATATTTCTTGAAAATAGCATCCGGCATGCACAAATGTACTTAAAAAAAACATTTACAATTTTACCATGTTAGCCTACTCACCCAACAACAATCTTCGTAACGAAGCTACATCTACAATTATATACACTTGTATTGTTTCTCCCCAGTTTGACCCAGACTAAGAGAAAGAAACTGTTCGTGAATAGTTCTTCACCTGAAAGTTCTCTTTCCACCTAATATTTACACTTTTGTATACTAGCACTGCACATCCCTAGTTTTGGCTTCATTTTCGACCAAAACGTGTTCGTTTGTGTATTTGCTACACTTTTAAAATAAAGTTCACAACTGAATGGCTTTCCTCCACCTCGTCACTTCCTATTGGAACCATAATGTTCTGATGAGCACTCCATTCATCACATTCAAACGGTTTCTCTTTCCAATGTGTATCTGCTCCAAACAAGCTTCTCCATGACTGAGTTCTGAATTTTATGCCAAGGCATTTAAAATTCTACTTGGTTTGAATGACTTAGTCCAAGTTTGCACGACACATATTTTTGAAAGTTAATTTCCACTCAATTGGCTTTTCTAGTTCAAGTAGTATTTCAACTTTTAGCTTTTAACTGGTTTTTGTGATTTTTGTTCATTATATAACTTTTTTCTACGTTTTATTTTTGCATTTCACACACTTTCTCTTTAAGTGGGGGGGGGGGGGGATTCCAACTTTATTTCACCTCACGCCACTTATTTCGATTCCTCCGTCCCACTGCTCTCACTCGACATTGAAATGTCCGCATTGTCATCCGGACCCAACAAAAATTCCTTTTCCAACTGCGCAATCTCCTTAGTTGCTTGCTTCTGTTCCTCTGGGGTTTGGCTAGCCGAAGGGTCCTCCTTATCGGTTGTGTCCACGGCGGGCAAAGAAGCTGAAGTAGATGGCGTCGCCGCGCCCCAGGGGTTCTGCATAGGCAACGAAATATCGTTGACATATTTGATTTTTAGTCTCTCCGCCGTTAGGTGTCCTGGCATGCCCAACTTGAGTTTGTAGTCCGCCAACATTTCTTCCCAAAACTCCCTCGACATCGTGGGTGAAGCCTTAGAGTAGAAACATTTCCTTCCGGACTCGCCCGTCCAAACTTGAGTAGAAACATGCTGCTGCCTAGGTGCTGACGCTTGAGTAGACTTCTCCGTAGTAGCAACCTTCTCCGCCGGCCTTGGAGGTGTTTGCTGCTTCCTCTCCTTGGATCGTTGCTGACGCTTCTTACTTTGGTGCCCTTGCTGTGATGACTTGGGGCGACATCCTTGGGGGGGGGGGGGGGGG
>JAHWFP010098064.1:0-16967 GCA_023313725.1 Lithobius niger | reverse complement strand
ACTTAATTTACTCGAAGCCTAGGCCAAGGATTATCGAACCTTCAACCTTGTTGTCGTCTGCTATGCTTGATATAAAAATAACATCGTCATGCCAAAACTTATGTACAAAATTAAACCGAGTTAACTCCGCAACCGCACTACAATAATGGCAGCTGTATGCATGCACCTCAGAGAAGCGACCGCCGTTACAAAGAAGAAAAGGTGCTGCTTTTTGGCCATCATGCATCACGTTTGCTGCTTTTGCATAGAATCCAAATGCATTCTTCCACTTTTCCCATTTTTCTCCTTGATTCTCAAGTTGCATGTAAAATTATGCAAATGGTTGCTATATTTATCGTCGCCATCTCGTCACCAGGTTGTGCTGAAGTCGTGAGTTATCAGAGAGAATGTGATGGGGTCTGATTAAACAATGAAAATATTCATTACTTGTGTGCTACATCTCCGTATTGGAGAAGGACGAGAGTGAGATTCGTGTTTTCTGTCATGTTTCATGGGAATGCCCCATGCATCTTTGTACGACATCTAGGTAGGTCTGATACACTACCACAAACTGTATTAGATTTATCAAGACTTGTCAAGATATGACTTATCAACATGTACCAAAAACAAGTAGGAGTCATTATGAGATGAGGCCAAGACATAATGTTCAAGAGCCAAGATGAGATCGAGATTACATGAAGTTTTATTTCATCTAGTTTATCTAGTAACAATATCCCTTGTATGTTTCAGTTCCTCCACATTTCAAAGAGCCACCATTTAAAAATTTGATTTTAAAAGAAGATGAACCGTTTCGTTTGGAATGTGTTGTTGATGGAAATCCTTATCCAGGGGTTGTTTGGCTCAAAGATAATCAATTCGTTTCCCAAAACCTACGTCCGTCAATCCATCATAGGAGTCGTCCCATGATATACATTGAAAATGTAAAGTTTGAAGATGCAGGAACATACACTTGTATTGCTAGCAATACAGCGGGATCACTTAAGACTGACTTTAGTGTTGTTGTCAATGGTAAGTCTGTTTTTTTTTAAATAACTAGAAGTAAAATTAAACTAATTTCAATTCGTTAGCATGCTAACAGGAGTACATAAAGTTCTGTAGGAAAGAGGAATAACAAACTCTTAGCTGCGGCAGTATGCTGTAATGTTTGACGGGTTACGACTCGATTGTTGCCAATGAGTCGAAACGAAATAAAGTTAAACCAGTACCGAGCAACAACATCATCTCCGTAGATTTATAATTATAATAACCTATTTGACAACTCAGCTATTGTATGAATCAAATAGGATGTTATAAACAGCAGCTTTCATGGCCGACAGTTACCCTTACGTGAAACCCCATCCTTTAAAAATTCGTATAAGGTAGATGCATTTTTTCGTAGTACAGCAGCTCGCCGAATTATTGTACTCCACTTGTCGTTCCTACGGAACTCAGTATGTACGCCTGGTATTCCATTGCATTCTCTAGTGACACATGGGGTAAACAGGGCATTTTTTTTACATGCTAACTGGACGGCCAAATGGACCTGTGGCCGCCTAAAGTGGACCTCCAGTTAAACTCAATTGGACCCACTGAAGGGCCACCCTAAAAAAGGAAATAAAATGTCAAGTTTAATACATTAATACTTTCATGAGAATGTTTTTTTTTGCTAACTACAAATTTTGGAGATATGGATAATGAATTCAGATTCAATCCAGTTCACAGCGAATCTTCACGGTAGGTAAAATTCAGTAGCGTGCACAGACCACCGAGAGGGCAGAGGCAACTTTTGTAAAAGAGCACATTGAGGTTTTATTTTTCTGGTTTTGAGGGCTTATTCGATTTCGGTAAATTGTCACTTTTTGCGTAGCTGAAAAAAACCTTGACTATCCTTAAGCATATTTTATTTATAAAAAAATAGTATGTAGTGTAAAAAAACTGAAAGACTTACATTACAAAGTTTTTTTATGCGTATAATGCAGTCACCAAAACTGATTTGGTAAAAATGTTTTCAACGGCACTTTACAAAGCCAGAAATGCTGGAAAATAGCAAAAATACGCTCATAGCGCTCCCCCAGACCCCCTAGCTGTTACTGGTTTCTACCTACACACAATTGGCTAAATGACTAGTGTTACCCCCTCAGTACAAAACCCCACTTACGCCACTGCAGATAGTTTGATATTTTTATTATGTTAATAGTTGAGCCATTAACATAATGGTGCCCTTTATATATTAAGGTGGTACGTTTTTGTGAAAGTGGACCTCCTGTCACATTTCCTAAAAAAAATGCCCTGGTGGTAAATATTTGAAACTGCACAGCAAATATTTGAAACCAATATATTTCGTTCCGAGCTTTTAAAAATACTGGATAATAGGTTTATTGATCTCTAGTTATTTTATTCTATTTTGTTGCCTTAACTATAAAACCATTACACCATAAAGTTTGCTGCCAGATTTCTGAATATAATAATAATAATAATAATAATGTTTATTTTTCAATTACAATTACAAAAGCAATGCAATTCTCGAAGTTACAAAAAATAACTTGATGAGTTTTAAAAAAACTTAGCTGTAATGTTGTTTAATAGATTTATAGATTACAGTTATTTTTGGTATTATTTTTTTAGATATTTAATGGTGCTCCTGTAATTATTTTATGTCATAGATCTTTTTTAAAATCTCGTAGTCTTGAATAGTGCAACATATTTTCTGATAATTCGTTATATAGTTTTGGTATATACCATTCTTTTCATCTTTTTCCATACTGATTTGCCCATTTTGGTACAGTGAATCTCTCCTTATTCCCCTTACTTCTTTTTAATATTTTATTATAGTTTTTATATTTGTTACAGAAATAATTTTTTTTTAATATGACAAAATTTTTTCGATCTTTTATTTTCATAATTTTCTTTTTTTTTATATAAAGTTAAGGTATTTTTTTTAAATATTATCTTTAAACATTATTTTTACCATCTTATTTTGTATCTTTTGTAGTCTATCTACTAAATATTCTGGTGCATGACCATTTATCTCCAAACCATATCTTATGTTACTACTTATCCATGCATCATAGATATTTGTTTTTTGTTTTTTCTGTAGTACATTTTTAATAATGTATATTTTTGGTATGATTTGTCTTAATTTTTTTGTTAGTCCCAAAATATGTTGTCTAAAATTCCAACTTCTATTCCTAAATACTTTGTTGAATTTTTTTTTCAATTTTAACGCAGTCCTTCTCACAACCCATTATATTCATTTCAATCAGATTTTTGCAATTTACATTATGTTTTTTAATCCAGATTTCTCTTTTTAATTTCACTTTTGGTATCGTGATATCCATTTGTACTGTTTTTTTCTTTGCTAATGAACAATTCATTCTCAATAAAATAGTCATTTAATATATTGAAATCATATTGTAAGTTAAACATCAAATCTTCATACTTATTATGTATAGATATTAACATTGTATCATCTGCAAATAGATATATGTTGTTTTTTTTCTAAATTTAAATCAATATCATTGGTATTTATTAAATATAATAGTGGCCCCATACGGATCCTTGTGGAAATCCATATTTTACATTGTTCGTTATGCTATTTACCCCATCTGATTTTACAATTGTTTTTCTGTTTAAGTAGCTTCTTAATATGTTGTATATTATTCCTCTAAGTCCCAAATTTTCACATTTTTTAGGTAAAATATTTTTGTCAATTGTATCAAATGCTTTTTGAAATCAATAAGTATTGCACAAATATACTTTCCTAGTATATATTAATAAAAATGGCGGCATGTCAGGCTGCGGTTGTGAATTTGCGTGTATTGTAATCATGTATATCGAGCGTTTTTGTGAGCAAGAAAGTTACATACTTTCGAAAATTAAAATTGTTGTGCCATGATGAATTTGTGGAGTCCTAACTGCGTCCAGGAGCAGCCTACTTTTACCATTTCTCTCAAGCTCCACAAAATAATCTGTTTTTGAACAAACTAAATAAAAATCTAAAACAAGTCAGTGTTTAACAGCACCTGCTCTGCCTGCCAGCAGTAAGTACACTACACTTAATTCACATACTGGTAGTGTTACAAGTGGCAAACAACACCACTGATTAAAATACTCAATCTGGTTTAGTTTTGATCGAGTAAATTAGTCGAGCTACAATCACGTTGCTGGGTTGTGTCTTGCCAGCATGACGATGCTAGAATAAATTGACTGGGGGGGATAAGATCTGATATCGATTTAAAAGTGGCTGGGCATCCAAATTAGCAGTTGGATAATTATTACAGGTACCCCCCCCCCCCACCGTTGCCAATCCCAAAACCTATCCCTCTTTTCACTGACTGAGTTCTCAAGGTTTATCTGCAATCCAGACATATTGCTGGTTTGAGCTGCCTTGTGAATACGAACTGCCTTGGGAGGGTTGGGTGAAATGGGTTTTATTCTGGCATTATTGGTAAACCATTAAATTATTTTGGAAGAGGTTGTTCACAGTGAAGTTACGTGCCCGGAGAAATGCTGCAGTCTCCTTTCTATCCAAGGTCGTTTCACCATTTGGGCAGAACTTTGACTTTGCACACTTCTAGTAGGCAGCTGGTTGGGCATGGAAAATTGTCAGAAGAGAGGTGGGGCAATGCTCACACACTGGAATATTCCAGGGCTGCTTACCAAACCTAGGGGAACCTAGCTTAACCACTTGAACAAGCCAAAGTGGCGTGTTTATAGTTAATGGATCCTGCGAATCTTTATCTAACTCAATTTGTAAACATGAGAAGGTGATGCCGTGGCTTGTGCACAAGGGAAGTGGATGAGTCGTTGACTGTATTATCGCCAACAGTAGGAACGACAGGGATGGTTGTCTTGCACGAGGAGTGCAAAAGGTTTTTGTTTGAGATGCGGTTTTTTTGTTCTTTTGTTCCCCTATAGCATCACCAGTGTGTACTGTGGAGGTTTCTGGTTTGTTGGTGCTAGCTACCTTGCATTGTACTTTACTCCTAAACAAGCTATTGGTAAAGTGCCTTGCATTGCATGAAGAGTAAGTTGGGCTTTGGTTGGATGGATGCTAGTGTCTTTTTCTTCCCCACAGTGCCTGTAATAATTGATGGTTTATCTGAAGAGAAGTTGGAAGTATCGCTTGGCCACAGAGTTGGTATTATGTGTCCAGCAAGTGGCCATCCTACTCCTAACATAACGTGGCTTCACAATGGGCAACCTGTCAACACACTCTCATATGAGTTACAAGAAAATGGTAGAGTACTGAGTATTTCACAAGTGAAAGCTACTGATGCTGGTATTTTCAACTGTACTGCTGACAACACCGCTGGAAAAATGAGCAAACTCATTACGTTGGATGTTTTGGGTAAGTTGCATCAAACTGTAGAAATAAACATGTTATTTGAAATCAGTAACAAACACAGAGAAACCGGATTTGTGGTCTTGTCAGAAGACAAGTGAGCATGAATAATAACAAAAATTGTCTGTTTTTCTTTCTGCTAGTCTGAATATACCTAATAGTTTCATGATGTTGTTCTGCTTTAACTTTCAGAGTTAATCCAATTCAATACGATTCAGTTTAGTTTTATGTGGTTATATGCCAAAACGTTTTTTTTTTAAATATGTATTCATTCATGGAATGCATTCACTGTTTCATTCCAAAATCCGATATGATTATTAGATTCCTTGGTGGTGGTTCTTTGTAGCCAAATAAAAATCCTGATCGCAAACTGGTTAGTACGTTACAAACAACGATTATCCATTTTATTGTGGAAATTATCAATATTTTTAGAAATTTTCTTTCGGAAACTAAAGGAGTTCACCAAAGGTTTGAAAAGAAATACATGTTTCAGTTTATAACGTATAACTATTTTGAAACCTAGGTTTAAAAAAAAAACCCGGTCTCCCAGCAATTTTCTGGAGTCACAAAAATACACGAGAACCTAAAAATATGTTTGCCTTATTGTCATTACTCAACAACACTACAGACTGACCGTGTGAGTGTCTCTACTTTTATGTTATGTCCTAGTGCCTCCTCAAGTCAAAGATGGTAGAACAATGGCAACAGAAAAGGTGGTTGAAGGTGAGCAAGTTAAATTGGCTTGCTACTCTGAAGGTCATCCCACTCCAAGCATAAGTTGGACTCGAAATGGACAATCATTGGGTGTTTGGACTGCATCTCGCATTGCTGCAGATGCTGGAGTATCTTACCTTACCATTCCCAGTGCAAGAATTGCTGATACCGGACGGTACACCTGCACAGCTACCAATAAAGCAGGGGTTGCAGACAAAGATTTTTCACTGATGGTACTGGGTGAGTAGGATAATAACAATTTAACATCAGCATGAAGTGCTTATTTACAACTAGGCCTTAAGAAGTTGTTAAAAATAGAGGTAACAGGTTGGATTCTAATCAATAGCATTTAGTCTGCATTCAACAGAAAAAGAACAGAAAATTACAATCTCTTAAAAAACTTTTTGATATCGGACTTTGCAGGTATAGTTTATTTATAAGGATTATATGGGTTTGAAGTATATTAGTTTGTTTTAAATCTTTAACTGGCAATGAGACAGTTAAACATTTAAAGAACTGTATTCAATAATAACATGGAGGTTTGAAGTACTGCCAGCTCAATCCATGGCGCGAGAATGTAGCCAAGAAGGCAGAGTGCGGCCTCTTCTTAACGAGTTTCTAACAATAGGGAAATAGGGTAGCACATTATTGCAGTGTTGTGTTACAATGTTATAACTTCATACTTCACTTAGTGTAGTAATGGCTTTTATTTTTTACTTTGTAGTTTCACCTGTAATTGACGACTTCCAATTTATTGCTGCTAAAGACATAACAGTGATGCAACCACTACTCTTAGAATGTCCTGTAACTGGAAATCCTCCTCCTGCAATCTCATGGCTGAAGAATGGACTGCCTTTTAATACCTCCCCTTCCAATAACATTCAAGTGATTACAGACAAGGGTCAAACGTTGCACATCCCTCAGACTGCACCAGAAGATGCTGGAACGTACACCTGCGTAGCTCGTAATGAAGCTGGCGAATCACGGAGAGAATTTATTGTCAATATTTTGGGTGGGTGCATTGTAACACTTTTAGTTATCTCTATTTGAGCAGCACTATAGCAAGAATTTTAATCTGGAAGGAAAGGCTTAATTTTTTTTTATCCCCAACCTGATAATTTTATATGCCATCCATCTGTTACTTTTTATGCCTTCCTTATGCTTGTCCATGGGACTGTTCCAAATCCCTGTTTGCAAAATATTTTCTATATTTTTAGCAAGGACAGATCAGGTCTACAGTTGCTAAGGGAGGGAGAAGGTAGGTACATAAAACCTCGCGTACTTAAGCATAGTTTGCACCACAGTCTCTTCTTACCTAAATTTGTCTATCCCCTCCTACTTATTGTAGGAGAGTGGTAATGTGAGGCCCACCCACCACGTAGGAGTTGATGAAGCTCTTATAGTTTAGGAGAAGCTTCTTCCCTGTTCTTAGGGAGTTGTTCTCTCAGGGTTGGGGGAAAGGAGAAAAAAATAATGCAACAAATAACTTTACCTGTCGCCATACAAAATCCTAGGTGCGACCATGCGTAGCGGGTTACGGTGGGGTGGCAGAGGTGAAAAAGTGGTTGAAATAAGTGGATTTGAGAGAGAGAAAATCAAGTAATGTGAATGAAAGCTGTTATTTTTACGCCATCCTCCTGCTTCGTTGTGGGCTCTTTCTTGCAATCTTCTTTAGGTACATGCTGAGGGAGGGGGAAGGTAGGTAACAAAACCTTGCATACTTAAGCGTAGTTTGCACTACACTCTTCTCTCACCTAAGCTTGTCTGTCCACTCCTACTTATTGTAGGAGAGCAGTAATGTGAATGCTATCCACCACGTAAGGGTTCACTCAGCTGTTATATTTTAGGAGAGGCTTCTTTCCTGTTCTAAGTTAGGGGAGTTGTTCCCTCAGAGCTAGGGAAAGGAGGAAAAGTAAAGCAATGGCCAACGTATAACTTTACCTGTTCGCCATACAGAATCCTTGATGCGACCATGCATAGCAGGTGACAGAGAACGTGGCGCAGGTGAAAAACGGGTTGAAATAAATGGGTTTGATAGAGAGAAAATCAAGTAATGTGAATGAAGGCTTCGTTTTTAACTTAGGTGTGGTCCAATTTTTGAAACTAGAGAGTGCTAACGACGGTTTACATTAAATTCTTGGTTGTTGCTGCAGTTTTTCCTGAAATATTTTCACATTTTTGGGAACAAGGTCAACCTACTAAACATAAAAGAAAAAAAATTGTTTACTTTCATTGCGATCGGAAGCGGCTCCACAGGCCACTGATCCTTCTAACGGAGCCACTTCCAATTGCAACAAAAGTAAACAACGATGTAGCAGGGGAAAAAAAACCGAAACTTCTTTTTGCTTGATGAAGACAAATCCTTATTAAGGATATGTCTGTCAAATATTTAAGCAACCAACGAAAGTATTGATTGTGTTCATTTGAATATAGCATGATGGCTTTCCTGTTTCTACAATCGAATTTTTGTTTTTAAGATTTAAATCACATATCTTCACTCCTTGCTCTTCTTTTATTCCTGCAAAAACCTAACAAGGCTTAATTTATTTTTTCAGTCCCCCCAAGTGTCGCAGGTGATCGAAGAGAAATTCTGCAAGTGCCAGAAAATGACAGTTTGACTCTAAAGTGTATTGTTTACGGCAGTCCGATGCCTGAAATAACTTGGTTAAAAGATGGCCAGCAGATTTCACCTGACAAAAATCAAGAATTTTCAAACAAAAAACAATTTTTCCACATGAATAAAATAGAAGAACAGAGAGACAGTGGTGAATATTCTTGCATTGTGACGAATGCTGCTGGAACTGCTGATAAACAATTCGACATAACCGTATTGGGTAAGTGGGAATCTGTCCACATGGGCTGAAAACTCTACGTTCCACATACGTTTGAACTTCTGACAAATTCTCACAAAAATTAAATTTTACGTCCTAGTATGCAAAGCACTACCAAAATGGGCTACACTGCACTTTTAAGTTAGTTATATTTCAGTTATCAAACTAATTTGATCATGACCTATATATTTGTAAAACGTACTTCTCAACAGTTGTACATTTTTGAATGCCAAAAGAGTGCACAGGCATACAGTAAATACTCAACGTTCGAGTTAGCTTTAACTCATTATCAGGAATAAAATATAAAATCAAATCAAAATTATTTAAATTATCAAATCATGTTTAGTTAAAATATGTCCTTTGTGACAGGCAAAACTGCTGGAACATAACCAAATTAAAATAAGAAATTGAGCAAAACCAAGGTTGTAGAGGCAGAGAGGGACCTCTAAATGTGTAGTGGGTATGCACTAGTAAAATTGAGGAACTATTCAAGGGCCGGCTGTTTAGGTGATGATTTCCAGCGTCTCTTCCTTGGTGGCAAATCGTATTGTGTAAATTAATATGTACTTTGGATTTGTTGATGTTAGGGTGCTAACATCATCAAATCCCAAAAATATATTAAATTACTCTGAAAGTTTTACAATTCCATGTTTGCCACCTGGTGAAGCTAGAAATCACCATGTAAATAGCGAGGGCATGAACTGCTCCTCACTGCCATTGTGCATGCCCATAATACACTTAAAGGCTACTCTCTGCCTCTACTGATTTGGTTTTGCCAGTATTTTGTTTTAATTTGACTATGTTCTTACAGTTTTGCTTGTTAAAAGGACATATTTTAACTAAAAGTGATTTGATAATTTAAATGATTTTATTGTATTTTTTATTTTATACTAGGACATTCTCGCGTATGGCTGGTTTTATTGATCATTGTTGTGATTTTGTGTTTGTGATAGTACGGCCAATTATTGTTGAAGGTCCATACAAATGGTTATCAAAATTCGGCACCATCGTTAGCAGTCGCCGAAACTATCCCATTTGCATGAAAATACTGTGACGCCATTACACCTATCTGCCAATTGTTGTTGAAGGACCATTAGCAGTCCACCGACCAGTCACCCAAGCGACTTCAATAGAATAAAGATTATCGAGAGTGCCACTGTAGACACACACATACACAAACCAAAAAAAACTGTGATCTTGGTTATATAGATTGTTTACTCTTGATAATTACATTTAACTAGAAACATTGAGTAGTTACTGCACGCGTGTGTACTTTTTGGCTTTAAAAAACTTGCAAGCACATATTTATTTCCAAACGTCATAATTTTCAGAACACAATTTAAGTTACTATAATTATTGTCACTTTCTAATTAAAATTTTAAAATTTTAATTATTTGAAGTTATTGTTGTATGACATGAAACTTTTGTACTTGATTAATGAAAACCTTCCTGGTAAATGCTTTCACTGATTCATCGTAACTGACTTTACACATATCGCCTTTTATGTTTCAGTGGCCCCAAGGTTGGAGTTGGCTGTCAACACAGATCATAAGATTCGGTTAAATTTACCTGTGACTTTTGAATGCCCAGTGTGGGGTAAGCCCCAACCTCAGATTATTTGGAAATTTAATGGGACCCGTATCGGAAAAGCTTTCACAAATATTCACATGTCTAATGACGGCAAAATGCTAAAAATTTTACGGTCTAAGTTGTTGGACTCTGGCATCTACAAGTGTGTTGCAAGCAATGTTGTAGGAGAGTTTGAAGTGCCACATAAGCTGCAAGTTCTAGGTAAGTGTGAGTAAAAAGTGTAAACACAAAAATCTGCTGTTGTAGCCATTAAGATGCCTACTAAGTTTAATTCTGCTAAGCACTTTCACCAATTAATTGTTTGGTGATTTTGGTTTCTTTGGTACTTGAACAAATAAGTGAAAGGTTAAGGAAAACGCGATGCGTTATTTGGCGAAAGTGCTCGGTAGAATTAAAATATGTAGGTGTCATAATGGCCATAGCGTCTGAAGTTTGAACTTCCAAAATATAATACAAAAGGAAGTTTTCCAGACAAAGTTTCTGATGTGCAAATTTAAACACCAAGGACATTTCCTTTTTCTGTAGAAACATAATGGTCTAAAACCCCACAAAGGTAAAAGACCCGTCAAGTTTATGCCATACAAAGTAGACGTGCTCTCAAAAGCCAAAATGGCTATCCCTAAATTTCTTGTCCCAACCCTGATCATTCAGTCTTTAGTGAAATTTTGGTGGTTGTCATTAAGAGAGAGCGATCTCGGTTAAGACTGAAAACTTGGTGGGAGGTTTGTATTGTATTTCAAACACTTGAAACTATGAAGTACCATATGTTTTCATAACCACTAGGCAGGGGCAGACAGAGCCAACCGGCTAGGCAATGATCAACACTTTGGCCTTGTCTGCCCTGCATCCTTGACCTGGATTGGGCTCCAGTCTCTGAGTAATTGTTCTGGTGCTCTACGGAGTAGCATTTCAACTTGTGTATGCTGTCATTTAACTTGTAACCTAGGTCGAATCATCTGAATGTAAACCTTATTTAGCCTCATGCAGAAAGAATCCATATTCATGAACTTAAGAATAAATAAGTTTAGTTGATTGGATATGAAAAATATCCAGGTCTGTGCTGGAAATAACGCCCGTTCATCTTCAAATTAGTGAGAGGTTTTGCACATCGAGTAAATGTTAGGTGTCTGGGCAATTATTCAAAGAAATTGGTTTTGATTATGTTAACCCTGAAAGAAACACACAAGAGCATAGTAACATTTTTAAGAGTACATTGCTGAGTGGTCAGATTTGAATCAATTTCATTTGGGTTGGAGGCTATGACCCTCACCACTCAGCAGCTGCTGCTCAATTTGTTTTGGTCCGAGACTCCTCCCGAAGCACGTTGTGCACGTGGGCTTAAAAATTGGCCGCGCTTATTTTAAGCTTAGGAACAATTGGAAAATAACACAAAAACATAAGAGCCACTCACATTCTTGAAATGGTTAAAATATTAATAAGGCTTTATTGCATAATTAAATGTCATTTTAATAACACAACTGGAGTTGAAATTACGAGCTCTAGATTAATTCTGCAATGCAAACCTTCTATTTCTGTGATCTGGAGTGTGTTGGCTTTAATGTTGGTCCATCACTGCAACATCACTGCTTAATTACATTTGTGGAAGGTTTACTAAATTAGCAGTGTTTAGTGGTTTGTGTAACTTTTGTGCTTTGTGTTTATTTACTCTTATACAGTCAATTGATAACAGATAACAGATAATATCCAACGTACGGGTTGTAAGCACTGGCATCATGGTGTTGGTTGCTGTGCTTTGGAACCTACTGTTTTTGACATTTATATCGGTACGTTGACCTTGATTGGTTTTGTGGCACATGTAAAGATGTAATTAACTAAAAATTGTTAACTAGAAATTATTAACTAAAAATTAAGAATTTTGAGAAACTACGAAACTATGAACTATGAATTGTTTACCCCAAACAAATTTTCAATTTTACTAAATTATTTATTGTTGTCATATCATTTGTTGCGCACTATGTCATTGCAACTGTACAATCATATAACGTCGTCAAGGTGTCTTGATTTATTAAATGAAGTTAAAGTTAATTGTACAATTACAGTGGTACAACTACGGTGGTATATGTGTAATAAGAACATTTCAAAGCCTAAACATGGGTTGAAAAGTAGCGTGTGCTTGGCTGATGTAGATTGGCCGTAAATTGAAAGAGTGGTGTTTTCGTATTTCAAAAAACCTCACTGTGTCAAGTTATTGATAGTGTTTATTTTAAATGCTTAATTTAGTACCTCCAAGGATTAACCAAGAATTTCTAACTGTCAAGCATAAAGTAAAAGAAGATGAAAATGTAACGTTGGATTGTCCGGCTGAAGGAAGTCCAAGTCCTCTTATTACGTGGCTCAAAAATGGAGAAGTACTCATGCCAAACTCAAATGTTAGGTCAGTATTTGAATGAATGCATTGTTTCCACTAATACTTCACCCAATAAAGGATCACTACTGGCACACCAAAAAAAAATACCAGTAAAATTACTTAATGAGTTTAATGATGGGGAGAGCTACCAGCTCCATCTTACAAAACTGGAGAGGCATTTTCACACCTCCTCAGTTGCAGTGTGTTACGGTATAATAGTAATAAAAATAAATAGAATAATAATAAGAATAATGAATTTATTTCAGAATAACTCGAAGTTTACTTAAAAACTTGTGTGGGTCTACAATTTATACTATATTAGTTACCAATCTTAATTATGTATATTATAAAGTAGGAGTAAAAATAAATGCAGCAAAGAAATTGTGCAACATGTCTTTTGTTGTTAGTTACTTTTAGTTAGTTATTATTGTATAATAATAATAATAACAATAATAATATTTATTTCGACAGTTTTACATCTTGGTAGCATGAGTCAAAAATTACCGTGTGCTTTAAATTGCGGAGAAAATTATCGCAGCTCAGTATTCGACAACGCTTTTTCTGCGAGCAGCTGGTGAATCCATGGAATTCTCTGCTGGATTCTGTAGTTTCAGCTCCCAATTTGTCATGCTTCATGGCCTGCCTAGGTGTGTGGAGGGGCTAATCCCCTCGAGTTCTCTTTCTGGGGTGGGGGGTGGGGGGACCTTTGAGCCATTGCTCGACACCGTCTTCTTCTTCATCTTTTTCTTTACATAGAAAATAGTAATTACTATAGTTACCAAATGCATCATATTAGTAATACATCATTTAGATTACAAACAGGTATACTGGTTATATACTTGGTAAACAAATAAAACGATAAATTAGAATTAAGTCCAAGTTTAGACTGTGTACAGTTTTTGCAATTTGATACTCTATGTCAGGAAATCTGAACATCATGAAATCAAATTTTTGTAACCTCGCCCACAGTTTATTAATTTAAAGTTTAAAAGTAGCTATAGGTGTTAAAACTCCATTTTTTATTTATTTTATTAAAATTATTATTATTTTATTTTTGATTTTTTAAACCAAGCTGTTGGCAAAATCTATTTGGATCTACTGCACTATAGCTTCCACATGAGATCCATACCATTCATAATATTCAGAACATCGGAGAGGATAGGTCATTTAGCGGACTAAGGGTAGCCAATCATTGTAATGGGCATGCATTTTAGTTTATTGGCAGCAGCTTGTGCCAAGTAAATCACAGTTGAAACCATCAGCAGGCAAATGTCATACGCCAGCACTGATCTATTTGACTGCTGGATTGGAATACTAACAAATGTCCTATCAACGGTTTGTTGATTTTTTTTATTATTACTTTGAGTTCATTTGGCAGTTTAACCAAAAAAGAAAAGTAGATGATGCCACACTTGTAGACGTTAACACATTTATTCCTACATTCTTTAGCTTCCCATACTGTTTCTCTATGAGGCATTAAAATTTAGGCTTTCCGCCATGTTAACAGGAAACAACAAGAACAAGTTAGTTGTTCTTTTTGTTTTATGTTGATATGGTGGAAAGCCAAATTTAATGCCTCACAGAAGAATAGTGAGGGAAGCTCAACAAATTAGGAATAAACATTAGGCCTGCAAGCGTGGTGTTGTCTACTTCCCATGTTAACATTCACCATGGACCATGCATTTCACGTCAGATTGGCATTTTAAATTCTGAGCACCAACTTTGAACAGTTGTTTAAAAAAACAATGGAACTAATATTAGCATTGATGACATAGCATACACCAATAACCATCTGAGACAGGTGGCGACCTCTGCTAACAGACTCTAGTACTATTTTAGGCAAAGTAAAGATATAGTCCGCCAGCCGGCACAAAAACCCAAAAGAATAGTCTGCACAAAATGTTTCTGCGCAGAGATGTTCTACGGTATGTCCGTACTCCAAAACATAATGATGCCACCTTGGCACCCTTGGGGAATTCAAGATAGCATCCAAAAATGGCAACGAAAAACTGTTTTTTGCTTCTAGCGTCTAAACCGTTCATCCAATTGAAAATTAACCATTCACCAATTATAGTATTTAGAATAAAATTTCCTTCAAAAAAGGCTGTATTCACATATTTGGTAAATTTAATCCTTCTTGCTGTAATTCGTTATTTTAGTTACTTTAGGCCGTTAACGCATGTTACATATATATAGAACAATTCCTGACTTTAAACAGCTGCAGTGCCCGTTCTAATTCGGATAAATGGACGTGATTAAGCTAAGATGAAAGATGAAGATGTATATTTTCCAATAAGGGTAATTAAAGCAATTTATATTAATTAGGAGCTTAGCTACGGCAGTTTACACACGTTGTAGCACCGTGCTTTTCGTTCTATTTTACCACATGTTCCATCTTTAAACTGCTACACCAGCCGTTTTAGTTCGGATAAATGGACGTATTAGGCTTAAATGAAATATGAAGATGTATATTTTACAACAAGGGCAATTCAAACGATTAATATTAATTAGAAGCTAAGCTAAGGCAGTTTAAAGATAAAACTTGTGGTAAAATAGCGCAAAATTCACAGTGTTACACTGTAGAAAAACTATCGTATCTTAGCTCTTAATTGCTATACATCATTTTAATTACCCTTTTTGGAATTCGTGTAAGCCTAGTCACGTTCATTTATCCGAATTAGAACGGGTGGTGCTGCAGTTTAAAGATGAAACATGTGGTAAAATAGAGCGAAAAACACAGTGCTACAAAGTATGTAAACTGCCATAGCTTAGCTTTAATTAATATAAATCGCTTTAATTACCCCTGTTGGGAAAAATACATCTTCATCTTTCATCTAAGCCTAATAACGTCCATTTATTCAAATTAGAACGGTTACTGCAGCTGTTTAAAGTCAGGAATTGTATATGTAACAAGCATTTACGGCCTAAAATAACTTAAATAACAAATTTCAGCAAGAAGGATTAATTTTACAAAAAATATGAATAGAATCTTTTTTAAAGGAAATTTTATTCTAAACATAATTGGTAACCAATTAATTTTCAATCGGATGAACGGTTTATACGCTAGAAGCAAAAAAAAAAGTGTTTTGTTGTAACCATTTTGGATGCCATCTTGAATTCCCCAAGGGTGCCAAGGTGGCATCATTATGTTTTGGAATAGGGACATATTGTAGAACATATCTGCGTAAAAACATTGTGTGCATACAGTTTTTTTAGGTTAGGTCAAAAATCATCATTTGGCAACTGGACTAATAATAGTACAGCCAAAGTTGTCCAAACTTACTGTACCATCCTAATAACCAATTTGATTTCTGATAACAAACGTAAGAGTAGTACAGCCAACGTCACCCAAACTTACTCTCCTTAATAACCAATTCTTTTCTGATAACATCCGTAACATCCATAACTGCAAAAAAGACTGACGATAAACCATTGCATAAACCAGCCTTCTTGAAATTTAAAGTTTCAAGATGTATCGTTTTCAAAAGTTTCTGTAAGTCTCACGCAGGTTTGGAATTTCTAGGACTACTAAAATTATCTCCGAGGAAGATACAGGGAAGTTGGTTTTATTAAGAAATTGGGTACAGTGATAAATATAGAAGACAAACGACCATTTTGAAATGAACATTTCTTTAAAAATTACATAACACAGAGTTTAAATGGATTTTCTCTTAACTTATGAGTTAAGTTGAGCAATGAAAGTAAAATTCTGACATAAAGAATGATGAAATATACGTGTTGACTGTCTAATGAAAAATGTTAGTAATAGAGTCCTGTTCTTTTTCTTGTGTACAAAACCTGAATTAAAAATTTAAATAGAGATAGAGATATAGAGATGAAATAAAAATTGTATAAAGCATAGATTTTGTTCAGGTAGCTTTAAGGGTTAGAATAAATATTTTTTTTTACATAGTGTAATTGAAGATCAAAGAACAGCAAAGAACGACAAGTGAGCAGCAATTACAACGGCAAAATTCACGTGCCATTGTGAGTCAAGGAATTGAACCCAAGTCTTTGTATTGGCCTCTAATGTGCTAGACCACTACGCTTAATCAACACAGTCATAATTGCTGCCGACTTGCCATATGCCGTGAGATCATGTCATCCGTAGATGTAGTGGGATGGCTAGAGAGTTGAATTG
>JAHWFP010098058.1:0-11242 GCA_023313725.1 Lithobius niger | reverse complement strand
TAAGAAGACGTAGGGATAGAAAGACATTGTGCTGGGACATTGTGGGAAGGTATGCAATTCATTTTGTGCGTTTGTAGTTTGAGAATTGTTAAAAAAAGTACGGTAATAGGGTATCGGTATGAATGAAGGTCGTTGCATTTTAGTTTGTGAAGGGAGGAGGGTGGGGGGAGTTACGTGGAGTGAATAAGCTTAGGTATGGGCCAGACATGTGAGAGTTTCATTCCTTTTAAATAATTCCTTTTGTACGTTTTTATTGCGTTACGTTTTTTTGCACGCTGTATTTGGTTGTTGGTGTGTACGTGCCCGGTCGTGTGATCCGGAAGTGTCAAAAGTGTTGAGTTATCGGCAAAAGTGTGTGGTTGCTTGATAACCCACCAGAATTCAGTGCATTAAAGTCCTGCTTGCAGTTTAAGTTTATTATCAAAACATCCTGATCAATAGCGAATAAACAAATACCATCAGCAAAGAGAAAAATTCCGCTTTTTTTAACAGTTTCAGGAATGTACACTTCCGCTCACTGTTAACGGGATTTAACCTACGGAAATTTATCATGGCGTTGAGTTAGCGTGACGTCACAGCCGTGGTATAAATATCAATTGTATTGTCCCATGAAAGTGTATTTGAAAGCAGGTGTAATGTTTCGTGCTATCTAAGTCGTATGAAAGTTGTGATATCCACCCAAAACCAAAGCTGGTAAAGGAGAAGCTGCCAAGTTCCCAAAAAGGAACGGCTTTTGACAGCAGTGATGTCAAAAGCCCGACATGTATATTTATGCAATGACTCCGACATGTATATTTATGCAATGCGTCGTATGTGCTGATATTATTACGATCAATTCTAGCACAAAAATTGAAAGGGGCAAAGTGCTAATTTTACTGCTTAATAGGGTTCATCTTGGCGGCCTTACCCTGGGTAAATGATATTACTGCTTTCAAAGGCCGCCAAGTTTTCAGATATTTTCTCAGGTAAGCATTTTTGGTGTCGGAGCTGATTTTACATTCATTTAGTTTTTTTAGAACAACTACAAAATCTCTTGGCTGTCTTATTTTAAGAATTTCATCCACAAATGCTACTTAGTTTTCAAATTTTCGTATTCATTGAACAATTTTTTTTCCTACTTTTTAATTTGTGTAATCTGTTTTGGTGGCAGTCGGCGGCAAAGCCATAAAATTCAGTGCCGTATCTAATTTGACTCTCTATGCAAGCACAGTAGCCTACATCATTAAAAAAAATTTTGTGCGTAAGAGATACCTTATATATGGTAAAGAAAATTTGCATAAGTTTTTTAAGTTTTTCAATGGTTCCCTATCTGCTGTTATGTCAGTTTGGAAGCCCAGATAGGTAGTGTCACTTAGCTTTTTGGTTACTCTACATGTATTTACGCAGTTACTGTTTGTACGAAATTTAGTATGAAGGAAGTGATTTTTCCCAACAGCTTTTGAACATGACACTATTTTACTGTTGTGGAAAGACTATTCACTAATAAAGATTTCGTTAGATACGAACCAGAATTCAGTGCATTAAAGTCCTGCTTGCAGTTTAAGTTTATTATCAAAACATCTTGATCAATAGCGAATAAACAAATACCATCAGCAAAGAGAAAAATTCCACATTTTTTAACAGTTTCAGGAATGTCATTTATGTAGATTATAAACAGCAAGGGACCAAGGACTGAACCTTGTGGTACCCCGTGTTCAACTTTTAAAAAGTTACTATTTTCGTTGTTGTTGTAGTGCAGACTTTACTATCGCCGTTTACTTTATTATTCTGGTGTAGACTTTACTATCGCCCTTGTAGCGAGTAGGTAAAGTAACCAGCCTAATACAGTCTATTTACTCGTTTCGATTGCCAATAAAACCTTCACGATAACGTTTTTTTCAGCAAGTTAGGCCAAGCGGCCATATTTTTTTGGCAGCTTGGTTGGAAGATCGCTTTGTATTAATCTGCCATGTGGCTGTTTCTTTTGGTCGTCAAGCGCTAGTAATGTTTGTATGACGTAGGCATTTAGCAAACTTCTGCAGCTGCTGCACTGCTGCAAGGAAAAGAAATTCACAATATCCGTCGCTCGAGCACGACCAGATCTCCTAAAAAAGCGTTAAAGTCATCCATCTGACAATAAACTTCGTGTATGACGACTCTTATCGTTACAGTTTATTAGTTACGTTTTTTATTAGACTTAAATTACGTTATTTTATGGAATTTGTGCTCTTTGCTTTCATTCCAATTTCGTGTTTACGTACTTGACAGAAGCACAATGAATCACGTACGGAATGCAGTGATGCAACTATTAGCGACGCAAGTATTTAGCAGTGATCATTTGAACATTTTACATGCGGCGGGAAAAAAGAAAAAATTCTTCAACGTACAAGCCTGTTTTTCGAGCAATTTTCATTTCAATTTAATTGAAATCTGAACCACGATTGGCCAATCTAGCGGACACAAACAGGAAAACAGGATGGTGTGGTGGCCAGCGTACAATAAGTTAAAAAACAAAGATGAACTCGTTTTATGTTTAAGTCGTAGTTAACTAATTGGAAGTAAATTAACACAAATAAACCTTCCTGCAAGGTTTCAGATACTGATTGTTGCTGTATTATTTAGTCCACGTGAAACTTTACTGCTGTATTGAAAATCTTTAAAAAATGGTGTATGTATCATCAAGAATTTATAGGGTTGGGAGGAGAATTTGTAACTCTAAAAATTCACTACGTGTTCCCTCTGGTAATTTTTGCTCATTTTTTAGCCCATATCTAAAGTAAACTAAATTATAACTAAGCTAAACTAAATAATAATTAAATACAAGCTAGTTTCATTTAGTTGAGTTTAATTTTAGGCTGAAAACTGAGTAGAAATTCCCACATAAAACTCGTGGCACCCTCTATAAACTCAGACGGAACTAATTGGAATGGATCTAGGACGTTTCAGTAAGGGGTCTCAGTCACAAATTCTCCTCCCCAACCCTATAAATTCTTGGTATCATCAACAGGGTGATGAATCGAATGGAGACAACTAAACTGAAGAATTCTGAAAAATTTAGCCCTGTAAGTAGTCGAGTGTGTATCCATTAGATATTCATTCTTTGTTGAGGCGTCAACATTTTAGTAAGTTGGGCTATGGTTTTCATTTTATTTACGTGGTTGGTTACAGCAGGACGATTTTTCGAGGACTAAACAATAAAGCAACACTGCGGCATGTGAAATCTTATAGGAAAGTTTATTTGTGTTCCTTTGCTGTTTTGACTTCCCGTTAGTTAAATCTATAACTTAAACATCAAAACGAGTGTTTTCAAAGACACTACTTAGGTGGATTTCCAATCGATTCAAAGTGGACTTACAAAATAAAGATAGGGAAACTCATTAAAAAACCTAAGAAACGTATGCCAAGCCTTTACCATATAAGGTATCTATATCTTAAGCAAAAAAATAATTTTTAATGATGTATTTGCTTACATAGAGAGTCCAATTAGATATGGCATTGACATTTATGGCTTTACCGCTGACTGACACCTAAACAGACTACACAAATTACTAAGTAGAAAAAAAATAATTCAATTAATGCGAACATTTGAAAACTAAGAAGTATTTCAGGAAACTGAAATTATTAAAATAAGACAGCTAAGAGATTTTGTAGTTGTTCTAAAAAAAAACCAACCGATATGAGGAACCATTACGGTAAAAAAAAAACAACAGCCACAATATTCTTACCCTTTAAATGAAATCCCATTGTTACTATACTTCAATTTAAAAAAGAACAAGCGGTTACAGCGACTGCCTACTTGCACCGGTCTTCTGTACAGTTCCTCCACTTCCAATGTTGAGGCGCACACCTCTATCATGCACTACAACAGCTTTCTATTATACTAATCTAAAAGTAGTAGCCATCACAATTGTCGGTTAAAAATGTGTTAGCTTTTAGGCCTACTTTACATTTTAGGCGTAATTGTCAGCTTCTAGGCCTAATTTTAACCAGCAGTTTTAATTTCGTAAGTAGCAGCTAACGGCGATATGGATTGTATAGTAAGCCTATTAATTTTTGCAACACGGCGCGCCTACAGGCACACAGTTACAGTGTTACAACGTAACGCGCAACGTAGCAAATATAGATCAGTGGTAGTAGGGAAGTGACGAGAGAGACGCTGTTGATGAAGCCAACAGCGACTCTAGCAACTTGACGTTGCCATGGTAACATGATTTTAGGCCTAATTTAAAAAATGCAGTTTTAATTTCGTAAGTAGCAGATAGGCCAAATGGAGAATTTGGTTCGACGGTAGTAAGCCTATTCATTCATGCAACAATGCGACGAGACTATTTTAAACGAAGTTAAAATCCGTTTGTTTTTATTGAGTGTTACCGTAGGATTTTAATTCGACGATCAAATGTTATTTAATTTAGTTACTTCGAAGAATTCTATTAGGTATAAGGAAGTAACGATGTTTTAATTTGCCATTTTAGTTAACTAACTTCTCACACTGAGTCTAACGTTGTAAACAATGGTCATCAATATCTGGTACCGTTGCGAAGTTGAAAAAAGCGACGGACGGACAAAGTCGTTGCAATAGTCTTCTCAGCCGGTACGGTTGTGCAAAAGGCTAAAAGCTATTAGAACGAATCTAACAGCTTGCTTTTTACACCAACTACTCAAAGATTAGTTTTTTTTTCTTTCCTCACATCTAAACTGCTTTTTTTACTACGATATTATTTCTGATAATGTTTGATAGTGTTTCTGATGTTGTTTCTGATTTTTTTATATATTTTTCTTCTGATTATGTTTCAGATGTTGTTTCCGATATTGTTTCTGATATTTTTACCATTTTTATTTTGCTCATTTTTCGTGATATGATCGTGTATTTTTCGTGTATTAGTGCCTAAGCTAAGTGCCTAACAATTTTTAGTTCTTACCTTGCTATCACATTGTTTCATTGTTTAAATATGATATTATTATTATATTTTCCGTGCACCATGTGCTTGCATACACTTTTTGTACTGTAATCCGGCACACACAAGTTCGCACTGGACTTTGGGACGTTTGATGAATAAACCTATTGTTAAAACCACCCTAACTATAAAAACACGGTCGTGTCGCGTAGGTGTTCAAATTGTAGGGAAAAGAAACATCCTTTTACCGATCAGCTTTAGCACTGTCAGGAAAAGAAACGTACGTCTTTGCTGAATTAAAATAATTTCTCTCCAAACTTTTTCTCTAGCTATCGGCTCAGAACATGCTAGTAAATCAAGCGCATACTGAAGTAGTCTTTGTCACTATCTTAGTGCGAGAGCAAGCCATGCGTAAATCAGAAAGCAAGTGTGTCGCGTGTCGCTCCGACGGCAAACGTCGCACGCATTGTGGGATTGTCTTTATGCATGCGACATTTGGCGTCAGTCCTTGTGGCTGGGGAAATCGCAAAGTAGTGTGGGCAAGTGCTGGCAGTCGTGTGTATCGCAGCAAAAAAAACTCCTGCATAAATGGGTCATCTACTTACAAAGAACGGCGATATATTTGCTGCTGTCGTTAGACGGCAGCTGAAACGCGTGACAGTGCATAAGCGCCCAACTTGTTTCTGCATCTTGCCGTCGGAGCCGGGCGACAATAGATGCAAAACGCGTGCATAACGGGTCCTACCTGACATACCCAAAGACCAGTAAATTTATCTACTTAAAAGTCACTTTCTAATTGTGAAATTTTGGTAGTTTCTCGCGCTACCAGCCGAAGCCCTGGCACCAGTATGCGAGAAGGAAATTTTTGATAATCAGGTTTTGAGACTGCAGTATGAAGGGCTAATTGTTCGTTGAACGAGTGAGAGAAGCGGGTGAGGTACCGTTTTAAACTAGACGATTTGGCATTTTCATCTCTGTTTGTGTGTCTGTCTGTCTGTCTGTCTGTTTGTGCGGCAATTACCACCATACGATTCGACCGATTCAAATGATATTTGGTAAGATAGGAAGTTGTGCGAAGCACGTTTTTCCAAAATATAGGTGAACATGGGGAGCAAAATGGGGAACAAACTTTACTTTAAAAAACCGCTTTCAGATTGTAATTTTGTGCCGTTTGTCGCACTGAAAACAAATCGGTCACGAATGGTGTTTAGAATTAATTTTGTTTTCTGAAAGTATATCATTCAAGTTTGTAAATAGCCAAGAAAGTAAAAAAAAAAAAAAAGATAAAGAATCTTTATGCCGACGAAAATAAACATAACCTGGAGTTTCGTGCATCCCTTCTTTAAAGGCTTTCTCCCCCAGAGAAGAACTTGTTGGTTTCCCTGCCTACCTTTTAGCTTATCCACTGAACATGCATGACGTAGTCCTCCTATAAAAGCGCTGGTGCTGGACCTGGTTTCATCTTTCTTCTCTAGGCCGTCACGCTGTGTAACTGATCTCCCCAACTGTACTGGATTCTTTGTCATCTGGCCAACTGGCGTCCTCAGCCCACAGTTTTCAAACAAGAATAATCTCTATGATGGTCACTTGCCGCTTCGGCCTGCTGGCAACCCTTGTTCTCCATTCGTCTTGACCACCGATTGTACTGACTGGATATTATGGACTCTCTAATTCGACATCTTGTTCGCCCGTCCGTTCTCCTGAATCGGACGACCATTTAACTGCGTGATTCTCCTCTACGTCCAGGCCGGGTCCCGTCGTTCCATCATCAACCACCCGTTCGTTCCTCCTGGCAGGGTCCTCTTCTTCATTACAACGCGACCTCCACCATCGGTCCCACAGCGCACCATTCGTTCTCCACGACTTTCTGTAGCAGCATCACCTCGGCGCCTTGGTTGCCTACCATGCAATCCCACTCCTTGGTTGTTATTGCGATCACTGGAACGGCCATTCCTAATCATCTGGCTTCAAGCCTCCGTGATACTACCGCTCTACCATCTTGGACACCCCATCAAGCCTTGCCTTGTCGGTTTTTGCAGCCTGGATGCGCCCGTGCTCTAAGACCATTCCTTGCGACCATTCCGGTCCCTTGCCGCCGTTTCCCAGTTGTCTTTCGCGAGGACTCCTTTCACCTGTGCCACCAAGCTACCAGTGCAATTCTCTGTATTTCTGGTGTCGGCACCTCCTCCAACACCTGGTTCGTCACCTTCTCTTATGGTTGCCGATATGGCACTTCATATTTACCCTCTCTTCTCTGCTTCGAGCCAGGTCTGTCATTGCCATGACCTTTGCCTTCCTCAACTGACTTCCTCTCGATTGTGTCTCGGTCGTCTCAGACAGTCACGCGAACCCCTGCGATGGTTCTGGGCATTTCCTGCCTACCAAGATTCTTTCCTGTCTTTCCTCAGTGCTTTACTTCTCCGAGCCGCTCATCCTCTGATTCTCAATGACCTTTGTCTCCTGTGGCTTCAACGTCCACTTCCACAAGCTTTACCTTCTGCACCTTGGCATTGACACCTCCTGCTCTCATGCGAAGCCCTGGATAGAACATTTTCACCTTCGTCTGTTCCTCTTTTGTAAGATGATCTGTAACATGTTTTTACTGCAATAAAGATTTTGAATAAAAAAAATAACCAAAAAGATAAAGCTGAAGAAGCGGGAGATAACACAGCGCACAGGAGTCGATATTTGTCGTCTATGCATGGACATGGAGTTGCCATTCTGTACCACTCCGCCGACTGCCATCATCCAAAAACTGCAGCCAGCCACCGAACCTGACCTCCCGCATCCATTCAACATGACTGGTGCTGCCCACTTCTGTTCGTTACCCTATGCTTCCCGGCTCGTTGTGGTCACCTTATTGGCTCCCACTTTCACCATGCATCTTGTTTCTTTATAAGTACTCGGCTATTGCATCGGTCGTCCCTAGGACATCCGATCTGACAAGAACACTGTACACACGCAAAAAAGGAGGGGAGCCCTAACTGCAACCTCCAGTTGTTTCTGCTTCGTTCCAATACAGGACCTGTCTTTCACCAGATCAGGACATCAGGTAGTGTCTTGCTCCTTTGGCCAACCACCAGTCATCCTCTATTTCACCAACGTCCTCTCTTTTAACAAAGCCACAAAAATTCCTAATACCTAGCACGTTCTCCATCCAGCAGTGACTCTTTGGACCGTTTAAACAAACCATCATTCGCTTGTCCAACTTTTCTGGTCAGACTCCATGGTCATCCCCCACAATTACTGCTGTTGTCTTTCTTTACTTCCTCCAGAGGTGTCTCTGCCTTCGCTTCCAATGGGGATTCCCCCAAGTGGTGCATTGGTGGGAAAAATGGTATCTCCCAATGTCGGCCATTGTTCATCTTTTCCACCATACCACAACGCTTGCCTCCATCGTTAGTGGTTCAACTATCTTTCTCCATGGATTCTCCCGATCCCCAGATCCTCCTGCTTCACGTTCACCTAGCCTGAAATGGTGCCACTTCCTAGGTCTTCCAACAGAACAAGCCCATCTTGACCCCTACCTGTTTTGTCAAAATCACCGATCCTGTGACTACTATAGCATTAAGTGCTATATCTGTAAAACTATTCCTGAAGACCTATGGCGCTAAATTGTAGTTAATCAATGCAAGTCCCTTCAGAAATCACAAAAACGGGCAAGAGACCATCTGCTTCCCGCTACACAAAAGGCAGCCTCAACTGGAACTACTTCCTCCAAGCCAACCACCAGACAACCAAAAACGACCACTCAAAAGAAGTGTGCTCATTCGTCGACAGGACCATCAACTCGTATTTCATCATCCCTCAAGACAGACACTTCTTCACCAACAAAACCACCGAAGACAGCATTAAAGAAACACGCTTCTCAATCTCTGAATCCTTCGGAATGGTCGTTTCCACCCAAGGTTCCGTCACCAGTGCCCCCTTCAATATCTGGTCAGAAATTAAAGCGCACTAGAGGCCTTCCTACGAAGAACCCTTCCGTACGAGTCAAGTTCGTAGACACATCCCCTATACACTCAATTGCGATTCCGGTCCCGCCAGTTCCTACAACCATTCCAGTTGTCGCGACCGCTGTTGTGTCTTTGGCTGCGACTGCATCCTCAGCATCTTTCTTACCATCCTCTGTGACGGGCGACCATCTGCTGCATTCCCGACCAGAGATCCAAAGACGTCAACATCCATCTCTACAACTATCGCTTCTTTTTCTTCTGCCAGCACTCTACGTGCCACTATCTTTTGTAACCTGGACCCATCGCCCGAAAATCTAGCCCACCTACATTTGAACATTGTTAATATTATACAAGCCCCTACCTCTCTGTCGATGAAATAAGAGACACTTCGATTATCCAACACTCATTTGGCCTCTGAAGCTGTGCTTTTTCGCTCTGCTAACACGGCTCTTGAATTGGAGGCATCCCGTCTTCTCCATTAAGGCACATAAGGCTAGGTTGATCCTTCTTACTTCGAAGCTATGCCTTCTATTACCATTGCCTGCAAGCCCACCTTGGCGTTTTCAACATTGTTTGCTTTCCAAAACCCGTTGAGCTCCTTATGGTCCAAAGGGGTTGCCTTTGGTTTCCATGCACTACAATAACTATCTCATTCTATCACGTCCATTTCACTAGCATTGAGTTGCAGGATCCACGCTTCCTTCCACTGTTCACGAAGAGAAAAATAACACACGTGACTGTTTCCACGACCTTTTAAGCCTCACCGTTCATCACGTAAAAATTTACCATTTTTTCAGCTAGTGAGTTTGACACATCACAGCTCTGCTTCTCCAGAGGTCACCTCATTCGGCCAGTTTCTCAGGCTTCCTTTGCCATCCTGCTTGCCTCTTCCATGCCGTGCCATCGTATTCCCGTTTTTATCTTCAACCAGGTTTCCCCTTTGTTCTTCTTGCCACAAATCCGAGGTTCTGGCTCCTCAGGACGCCTCTGAACTCCTTCGCAATTTTAGAGTGTTCTCTCCTCATGTGTATATGTTCATGTGTATATGTTGCTACTGTATGAAGCGTTACTTCCTTAAAAAAAAGAAAACAAACAGCAACGCCTTCGTCGCCGAACCTGCTTCATACGCCAACCAAGACCCTCCAAGGTTCTGACTGACAGCTACCACTTTCTTAGCCAATCCATCGTTTGCCAACTACCTTTGCGACCTTCGGACTTCTTGGTTGTCATGTGTTGGCTCGTCCCACGAGCTCTACACACCCAACTCGACCTGGTGTCACACAACCGTTGCAACTTTACTCGCCCTACCCTTAAATTGTCGAGCCGTGAGCCCTTCTCATCTTTCATAGCTAAGCCATCCTTTGATCTTCCAGTGCACACCAGCAACTTGTTTCTCCTATCAAGTGTCGCGCTTGCCTCGGCAGTCAGCTAGTTCTCCAGCCACTAGTTCACGTCACGACCACTGAAGGTATTCCAGCTCTTTCTACTACAAAGTGCTTTGTTATTAGCACCTTGAACCTGTAAGCATCCCCTCCTGGGTTTCCCGACCCCTGCCTTATCGAATGGAACTTTGGATAACTCCCCTTCCCCTTCGGCATCCTATACGAATGGACAACAACGACATCAATGCCTTACAATAGATCTCCGAAGACCATCACGACAGTCACAAGGAAACTCCACACCACAACAGATGTCTGAATAACTCACTTTCTCACCATGCTGCATCAAGTTCCACCAGGGATATGTAAGACCCGTTCGTAGTCCTCCACTTTCGCTTTAGGTACTCAGAGTCCATCGATTCTGGGGCAGACAGCTCGTATCCCCGTTACTATGACCCCTACCTCCATCGGTGACGAGGTCTACTGCAATGCTAATTGCAGGTAATGTAAGTTTTCGTCAACATATAGAAACATCAAAATACCAGAGGCACCTGGTCGATTTTGGTTTCTGTTGCCTTTGTAACGACCGAGAGTCACAAATGATAAAAACAGATCCAGCACCAGCGTTTTTATAGGAGGACTGCCTCACGCATGTGCAGTGGATAAGCTAAGAGCTAGGCAGGGATGTTTTTCGCTAATGGGAAAAAGCCTTCAAAAATAGAATGCTACAAATTACAGGTTATGTACATTTTGATTTGGCAATAGAAATCAAAATCGACCAGGCGCCATAAAACGGATTACAAATAAAGACCGAATACCCATTTATTGAGAAAGACGGAGGGGTACAGTTTACTGCTTTTTCTTTGAGCTGTATGTCAAAATTAATAAAGTTTGATACGACGAGGAATGTAATATACATATTTTCGTTTAATACATATCTTTTAACTGAGAACTATACAATTTTTGATAACTTTAAAGATCTTAAATCCAATTAAAAGAATACTGGATTAGGAAACAATCTAATGAAGAACTA
>JAHWFP010098033.1:0-32606 GCA_023313725.1 Lithobius niger | reverse complement strand
CATTGTTATATATCCTGCCGCGCTACTATGTGAAAAATGGCAAGTGCCACGCCAAAAGCAAGACACAAAGCAGTGAGCAGTTCGTTTTTTTTTTCACACATGGCAGATTATTTCCGTGTTTTATCATTGTTATATCCTGCCGCGCTACTATGTGAAAAATGGAAAGTACCACGCCAAAAGAAAGACACAAAGCAGTGAGCAGTTCGTTTTATTTTTCACACTTGGCAGAATATTTTCGTGTTTTATCATTGTTATATCCTGCCGCGCTACTATGTGATAAATGGCATGGGCCACGCCAAAAGCAAGACACAAAGCAGTAAACAGTTCGTTTTTTTTTCACATTTGGCAGATTATTATTTTCGTGTTTTATCATTGTTATATCCTGCCGCGCTACTATGTGAAAAATGGCAAGTGCCACGCCAAAAGAAAGACACAAAGCAGTGAGCAGTTCGAACAATGACATAGTGCAACATTGTTTGCAGGCGAATGACTCTGGCGACTTTAAAAAAAAACGGGAAAATGTCTAATTTCATTGAGTTACAAACTTCGGTACACGAATAGGACGTAATAGGTTCCAAAATTATCGTGGCAAGTAATTTGTTTGGAGATCTTACAAAAACGGCGGCGCAGCTATAAGATCAGTACCTATATTTGTTGTATTGTTGTTTTTTTAAATGTTTAAAACTTTCTAACATTAAAAGCCCCTGTTCATTTTTCCTGCGTTAGCAACGCTGGTTTCGAGTGTACGAGGGAGAAGCCAACAGCCGGGGGGCCGCTCGCGACTTTTTGAGGCGGTCGCAGGGTTTTTTTTTCGAATAGCGCCGCTCACAGAGGTCACCATTTCGATAGCACTGCCCATATTCTAAACACAGCATCCACGTCCCAGAATCTTCGTCATCCAATAGGCTGATGTGGGTCACGTGATCTCGTTTTAGTTATGAAAATCCGCGGCGCTGCTGCAAATAGGTGTTTTTCCATTTTTAATTTACCGCTATTTTCCTTATATTGCTTTTAAGATTCTACGGCGCTGCATCTAGTAGCTGAAAAAACGGTGAATCGGCATCTTTAAGCCAAATTATGCGTGTTTCGAAATAGAAGTTACCCTATTTTTAATCGTTGAGTGTGTCGTAATGGCGTGCATTTCAAAACTGACCTATGGTAGTCGGGTTACGATGAACTACCTTGTTCCGTCTACTAACCGGTGTAGTTCGTGAGAGATTGCACATCATAATCCCCTGATTTGGTTCTATCTTGGACGGTTGCTTAACTGTATTATGCCGTTAGCAGTAGCCCATGTAAGTGAGCAAACCAAGCTCGCCGATGCATGTTAGAGAGGGCAATAAGGATACAGGGTACACCGCAAATAACTCGACCTACCAGAAACCAATCAGAAACAAGGTAGAAACGGAGTGAGGGTGGGGGGTGGGCGTTACACTTATAGTTGTATTAATTCATTGTGTGACGTGGACGAGTTTGTGCTGTGTTTGACTGGCTGTTTGGCAGTCTGATTCAACTAGCCCAGTCACGTGATATGCGCGTCAAGGCAGAGTGACGTGGCGCATATTATAGTGCTGAAATACAAAATATTAAGCTTCAGAAAATTCTCTATTTTGCTGCAATTTATTATAACTGTCGCGTAAATAAGCGTCGATGTGACATCTTCGCGACATATACGTTACATTTTGGTTACGAATGGTACCAGTTTCGGAAGTGTTTATAAAACCCAGGTGACTTTAGGCTTTTGATCCAACCGGGTTAATATTCGAAGGCACGTCTGATCATCACGTATTTTATCAACGAGCTATTCTGGTTTTGAGGGGCGCTAAGTACTTTTTCGCCGTTTAAGTGCACGTGCTGTGAACTCTCGAGCTTGTGCGTGACCTGATGTGCGATGTCTGCGTGAAATGGCGGAGCTGAACTTCAGAAGGCCCAATGGCGTGATGAGATGCCATGAAGTTGCCAGCGCCGCGTTGCATCAGTCAGGGGTGTGTCCGCCCGTAGGATTTCAATTTTCGCACCCCCCCCCCCCCACCACTCCAACACTTCTTTCTTCCACCCCCCCCCCCCCCCCCCCCCCTACTCCTTTCAAATGTTTTGTCGTGGTAGAAATGATTATCAACCCCTTTGCGACAAGGTTAAAAAACTCATTCGTCACACAGATTTCAAATTGAAGTGTAAGGTCAGCAGCCCCGGGTGCCAAGATTGGGAAAACCTAACAATGGCAAGTATTTTTTTTTTTTGTTAACTCAGCTCGTCAACCGGATGAGTTACGTTTCCTTTTCAACAAGGTATTTAGCGCTGCCTTAAGGGCTACCTGTCAGAGATGTGAATAAATGCATAAGCCGTGTTGGGGACTGTAAGCTACAAACGCACGGGGTCTCGTCTAACTTGTCTGCAGATGATTTCCTGTTGCCAAATTAAGTACGTAACACTCCACACCGACAAGTTACCACTTGTTGTAAGGAAAACGTGCCTCGTTTTTAACGAAAAGACACCTTCCGTTTCTATAAAACACCGATGTTCCGGACCCCGAGCTTGTGTCGAGTTTCATACGAGTTTCATAACAGACGAAACAAGGCTTTTTCAAGGCTAGCCTACGACGAATTTCAAGGCCGTTTACACAGTAGATTCTCTGAATTACCTTAGAAATTCCAGTATTTTGCCATAGTTGTCATAGTTAAATAAATACGGATGCAAACCTATCTACGTTGCCTTTTGGACTTGTATGTCAGACTGCCTGAGCGGGGATTCGAACCCACGACCTTTGAAATCAAAAGCCGAGGTCCTGCCGCTGAGGTCCTGCCGTTTTTAAAACGTTAAGAAAGTTGTCATAGTTGGTACCAGTGTGCCCTTTGTTTGCAGTAGGAAGCTCAACCGTCGTGAACAATGACAAACATTACGTGCTTCCCCCAATGGACAAGGAGGAACGAGAAAGTCAGCAACTATTGTGTGCGCGGCGTATCTTGAGTCCTGCAGGTATTTTATGAGCGGCTACGTCTTCCTGGAGGGGGCGACTTTAGTCGATGGCCGCCATTGTTTTTGGAACCATCTTGGATATCAACAAGGCACTCTGCTAACAAAAACGTACAATCGATTATCTGTGTTCGTTCCGCGGCAAACTCAAGATAGGCTGCGGACACTATAACAGTCAATGAAACGACACTTGCTCAGTTGCTTCTTCCGGCAAAAATTGCTTGCACTGCACTGCACCTCTCTTTTTCTGTTTCGCTAATGACCAAGCTGTCGACGCGCCATTAAGCCTCATCCCCTCATCTTTTTCTGTTTCCAATCCAATCTGAGGAGGAGCATTGTTCGCAGAAGCAATGAATTCGACTGACAAACTATTTCTATTTATTTATTTAAGTTTTTCATTTTTTTTTTACCTTTTTAAAAAATCTTATATCTAAATTAATATTATTGTTATTGCTTTAACCTCAGTTCACACAAAGCGCACTCACAAAATTCAGGTCATTTCAAGGCTCCAAACAACAAAAATTCCAATTTTGAAGGTTTTTCAAGCCTTGAGTTTTCGATTTTCAAATTTTGCGTCTTTTTCAAGGAATTCAAGGCCGTGTACGAACCCTACAAGTATGATGAATGAACTGTTTGCTTGTATGCCCACATCCGTAACAAAGTCAGCACCTGATAAGAAAGAAGAAGCCAAGAACCCAGGAGGCAAGGCTTTTTCTAGAAAGTTCATTGAAAAAACTATACTTCTATAGCAGTGGCACTAATGTAGCTTCAAAACCTTGTGAATTATCTTACCATTCACAGCCATGGAGGAAACCAAGCTATCTGTCCGGCATCCCCTCGTAAGCCAATGCTAACTTCAAGATGGAAATAGTCACGAAACGGTTCAGTGTAGACTGGTGGATTTATTTTCTCGCTTTACTGGGCTGCGGGAAGACTGAAGCAGGGCGACATGGCAGGAGATGACTTTGGATCAAATTTTGGGTTAAAGTTTCAAATTAGCTTGACCTAAATATCATTCCGAACTGAGCAATAGCTTGCCTTGGGTCGAGCTGCCAAATTTCTGAATACCAAAAAATCCGAAGAGCCCTAAAAACCCTTATTCTAGTTACAACTAGTTGTGCCCGTGCGCATGCTCCCTCCAGGTGTTCGGTCTTTGGTTTTAAATTTATCAAACCGAAGACCGAACATGCGAATGGCTTCCACATATGCCATCTCCCCCACAATTACTTTAACCTCCAATCCCCACACTCCTGCCCCCTCACGGATTCGCATACGGGGTCCCCCCCCCCCCATACACGCTTGCCCTCCTTCCCCTCCCCGAAAACGTCACCCCGTGACATTCTCCCTTTGGTGCAGCCCCTGAAAAGTCGCTGATAATGTGGTTGGTGTGTGATCAACATAATTGCGCATGCCGCAATAAATGTTAGGCTTTACAAAATTATTTTAATCCGTGGGTAAACTGGGACACAGATCTGAGAGAGATTCTTGGTGTTTCCCCACATATTTCTGGTATACCGCTGTTCTGAGGCAGGTGCTACACTTCTGTAAGTTGACCAGGCGTTTTGACTAGGAGGCCTTTAGGATATGTATGTGCGGGGTCCTTTGCTCTGAATGGTCATCAATCTAGCTGTCTGGATTAGATTTAAGTTTAGTGTTAAGTTCTTATAGTAGAGTGTATGACTATATACGTCTCTATAAACTCTGAATAAATCTGAATTTAGTCCCACGGATGAAACAGAAGGGGTGCCTTGTTGCGTCTGGATTCTTAAATTTCAAATGAGTTAGGCCAAAAGTCTTCAGACGCAGGAAAATGACGCAACAACACTCACATTATGGGGCCCCCAGAAGCTGAGAGAAATTATGGCTGCTGAAAGTGTCATTTTTTAGGTTCTAAAATTACTTTTTCTTCCAGATTGGGCAGTGTTTTTTTTTTTTTTGTGTGTGACCCCCTCTTGACGGGATCTAAAGAATTTGTGACCCCCCTTGAAAGGTTCCAACAAATGCATGCCCCAATCCCTCCACCCGGGCGATAAATAATGACAGGTCCCTAAGGATAGCCTACTCAGATTTAAAAGAAAAATGTCACACAGTAGATAATAGGCTTGATTTCAATTGGCGTCATTTAGGAGCGTTTTTAAAATATACTGCTGCAATCCCTGTTATGTGGGGTAAGGATGGCGGCTCCGCCCCCCCAGACAGATATTGTCAATGTCGACCCTTAGTTTAAGTGGTTTGAGTGGGTTTTCCCTGATTTTATGTTGATTACAAAATTTATGTCAAATACTTAACTGGCAAAGCTTCTAAGCAAAATCCGCTCCACTCTAAAGGAAAACAGCCATTAATATTTATGAAACAATCTAGTAACATTAAAGGAGAGAGATATAAAAACGAAGCGGAGAAAGAGTTCCCTACCAACCAAAGCATTAAAACCTGTATGTTTTGAGTTTGTTATTAATATTCAGAAGCGTGTATAAGGACAGTCTTAAAAGTGACAAATCCGCACACCGCGTAGGGAAAATGCCCACGTGTGGATTGGGGCCGCACAAAAATGCAAATCAAACTAACACACAGGAAAGATATTTCCAACAATTACAAATCAGGATTACATGTGACAAATTATTAAAAAACGTATGAAGTATGTATATGTATACATACATTGTTAAATAATGTGTCACATGTAATCCTGATTTATGATTGTTGGAAATATCTTTCCTATGTGTTAGTTTGATTTTCATTTTTGTGCGGCCCCAATCCACACGCGGTCATTTTCCCATGTGGTGTGTGGATTTGTCACTTTTAAGACTGTCCTTGTATATGCTTCTAAATATTAATAATAATAATAATATATATATGTATATATATATATATATATAACAGTAAAATAAAACAAAAAAGAAAAAAAATAAAAACAATTGCAAAGATAAAAACAAACAAAAAACATTACAAGAGTAATCCATGGAAAACAATGGCACAATACTTTGCCGAAAGAAACGAAGAAAACAAAAAGAAACAAAATATTTAAATTTAGAAAAAGCTAACTCGCAATTTTTAACAAATTTTTTTAAGATAGATGGGTTTAGATCAAGTAGTCTCCTGAACAAGTGTTTCTTAAATGACGACATCTCATTCAAACGTTTCATTTCGGCCTGGCCAAGGAATTGTAACAGTTACCACCCAGAAAATATCTGCACTTGTGAAGTCGTTCCCTATAAACTTTAGGTTGGCAATCTGCACGAAACACTCAAAAGGGGAAGAAACCTGAATCGGCTTCTAGGTTTGCATGTTGGCTGACACGATAACAAATGGTTAGGCTTAGGTGTATGACTCTGTGTGTTAAAATTTAGAAATGTTAACTTAATTCATTTTGAAGAGGTGGGTTAAACACGAAGCAAAGGAAGGGAACTTAACATACAAAATGGACACTAGTTCGAAAACCGGCAGCACTGGGTCCAGAGCTTCCACTTCTCACTTACAGAATTTCCCGGAGTAAAGACAAAATGTTCCATTTTTCCCCTGTGCAAAAAATTCCTTTTTTTTTCTTCTTATTTAATTTCCTTTCCTTACACCACTCATTTTTAACATTTCTTGTACTTTAAAAAAATTATGAGACCCTTCTGATGGCACAGGAACGCCACCCATTGGCGCAAACTTAAAATAAAATTAAAACGGCTACATGTCTATTAGAACTAGACCCCCTGCTGTTCCTGCTACAAGTGAAAGATAGGGATAAACCTGTAAAAATTACTACTGCCACAATTTTCGTGGTTTAGCCGTAATAAGCCAGAAACAGGCGAGAGATCAACACAGAAGACTAAATGGGAAAAAAAAGGGGGAAAATTGCTTTTTATTTGGGAATCGCGCTTTAGTCTAGTGGCTCACGATCTTCTCTCCACCCAGACCCACTCTCTCGCAACTTTCGTAAGCCCGCAATCGTCTGTTCTCAACAAAGGCTTATTAACATTTTAAAACCTAACTGAACCCCATCTTACACAACCTCAATTTACAATTTGGTTAGAGGTTGTGTAAGATGGGGTTGAGTTCCGTATAGTTCACTGGACTTAACAGTTTTGCACTGAACAGAAAACGTTCTCGCACTTAACCCATTAAAGTTAGCCTTTGCTCTACAAGGCTTATATGTACTGTTTTTTTTTTGTTTTTTTTTTTGCCGTTAGCTTTATGCTGAACTCCCAAAAACTCCCAAAAAGAGCGCACAGCATTCAGCCACCTGGGAGGTAAAACATTTCGCGATCCCTATCTGCTTATCGTATAATGTACGATCTTTTGATTTCAACTTAAAACTATAACAGGGATGAATCTTACGGAGTAATATGCCGCCGTTTGGTGAGAACAAGAAGCTGGTTTACGCAAAATACAATAGATTTCAGCCAAGGACGCTGCAACAGGTTACTGGGGGCCAATGGCCTAGCAATTCGGCGCCCAGCCGAGCAATAACAAACTCGGAACAGCTTCCCGGAGCGAAGTGCGTCACAGGCCAAGGACTCGTCAGTGAAATAAGCGTCGTTTAGTACACTGGTGTTCGTACTGAAGGAGTTACGTAATTCTTAGTACGTGTACATATTTTCGTAAGCGAAGAACTTCGCAAAAAGCTTTTGACCGGCAGGCGTATTGGATCTGCTTTATTTAGCTCAACTCTTATACCATAGTAGCGTAAACATCGACAAACATCGACGAAAACAACTTATTTATTAAGAATGTAAACAACAAACGACAACCGGCCACGTTGTATAGACCTGATTTAGGACTAAACATATTTAAACAGCTTGTGTAAGTTGTTCGGTTCTGTCATGTCGGCTTGTGAATAACGGCCAGGGTTTTTCTATTTTGTTAGGTTAGGCAGGGGACTCCAAAGTCGATACGACATTCTCCGTGTAAACACGTGCCGGCTGTGTGTATTTTCGTTGGCCGTGTTGAGCCTTAGGACTGTATGTTTGTCTTTCTTTTGCGACTTGTTTCCAGTATTGGTATGTCAAAGACTTTGCTTACTTGTGGTTTTGAACTTACTGACGACCGAATTTTACGATGGCTTTGTGCTTCAAAATAGACCTCGGTGTAATTTACAGCTAACTCGAAGCGGGGAGGTGTGGTGGGTGTAGTATGACAAAAGGATATAGTTCCGACAGGCAACTGTATACACCACAGTGTATTTATTTTAAAGTTTAAATTCCAAAATTGTCAGCGCTATTCATGACTTGTTCACGAGTAAAAAAGTATTAAAAATGTGTAAGCTTATTCAAACAACCCGAGGATGTAGCATTGGGTAACATAAAGTTAACCACGTGTAGTTTTAAAGGTCAGTGGTGCTACTATTTGCTCTAGTAGCTTAGTATAGTTAACTCACTGGTAGTACAGGAGAATGTTGTGTGAACAGCTTATGGCCTTGTGTAATTAATACTTTTTAGAGTCATGATTTCTTAGCATGTTGTTTGTAACTTTCAGGTTTTTAATGTTTTTTAACCCGTTACTAATGGCGGTGCAGATTGGAATATAACTATTATGCTATCGTAAAAGGTTAGAAAAATAACGAAGACAAACAATACAGGCTAAGTTCGTTCGTAAACTCTGTTAACTTGTCCAACTCTGCCAAGTACGATGTATAAGATGTAGATAAGATCGGTGATAAGATATGATTAACACCTCTGTAATGTGTTGCGCAGTGGCAACCCGGATCACTGCACTGAGATTGGCGCTAATGACCTTGCTGTCGACGCGCCATTAAGCCTCAATCCCCCAACTCTGCCCTTGAATCCTTTCTTTTTATCGTTTTTTCAGCGCTAAACAAGAAATTCTTGTTTCTCTTTTTTTTTTAATTGTCATTTAATATTTATGAAAATAGACCAATTTTGGGTGTAACCCCGTGAATTATTATAAACAAAATTTGTTTTCTTTGATTAGCCATTATTTCAAAACGCAGTTGCATTCAAAAATCGAACTGTACATGCAAATAACGTGCATAAAGCGGTGTGCAGCAACAGTTCACATGACGTCATAACTGTTCTGTTACTTGCGCTGCACACCGCTTGAAGCGCGTTATTTGTATGTAGTTCGATTTTTGAACGTAACTGCGTTTTGAAATAATGGCTAATCAAAGAAGACAAATTTTGTTCATAATAATTCACGGCTGGGAAAAAACAAAATTGGTGTCTTTTCGGAAACATTGAATGACAAATTAAAAAAAAAGGTAATAAATGAGAACCATCTATATAATAATCTCGGAGGCCGGCTAAAAGGAAGACTAAAAGGAAACCCACTTCTCCCCTCCTCGTGCCCGTATTGAAAATGCACTCTCCCACTCTACCTGCATGGAAACAGGAGGCAGGCATGAGTGGTCGATCAACTCAATAAAGGTTCAATCGGACAAGTCGTCGGGCCGAACAATCACTTCTGCCCTACTCGCGCCCGCATTGAAAATGCGTTCTCCCATTCTACCTGCAGCCAAACAGGAGCCAGGCATGAGTGGTCGATCAATCTGACAAGTCGTCGGGAAGAGTGCCGGAAAAATGTCCCGGGAAATGTATCCCGGGAAATGTGACCGGCCCCATGCATAGCACGGGCTTCCTCTATTTCTTCAATAATACCTACTTTTTCCGTTAGTAAATTAGCTGTGACATGAAGCTGTTCAAGCTAGAGTTAGAACGTTCGTTTTGGGCCGAACAGAAAGCAAGTATAGTTTTAGCTGAAAGCCAAACGTAACGAGCTTTCCAGTGCCCAATTCCTCCATCGGTATTCCAGTGAATAAAATTCCAGGAAATACTGCATGAAGAGACAGAGATGGTTCAGTGGTAGAACGCTCGCCTGCCATGCGGGTGGCTCGAGTTCGATACCCGGCCGAAGTACCAAAGTTATGTTGGGACTCGGGGGGTTCAATGGTGAAGATTCATGAACACAGAAATGGAGTGTTTGATATCAAAGGTATCGATTGTGATGAATGATGATGTTTATTGTAGGCTAATTATCGATGTCCTGATATAAATAAAGCTCGACTAATTCAATTCTCAAATGAGTAGGAGAATTAGCACGACTTAACTAATAGCGAGGCGGTAAGCTATTAAGGGGATCAAGCCGAATTCTAATTAATTAATCAAATCGAAAATAGTGTGAACTTACATTTGGAACATCAAGCCGAGGAGTACGGCTTACTCCTAGCCATGGAGGATAATATCTCTAAATATGTTTACAATACATGACAGTGGAGGCCGTAGAAACACATTGGTTTACATTGTTCAGTATATATTAAATAAGTGTTGGCGAGGTCAAAAGCTCCTTGAATTGTGAAGGCTGGAGTCATGTTGGCAGAGTGATGGAATAAATCACTACAACCAGGGGTACCTCGAGTAGCAATATTAGTAGCAATAGTAGGTTTTCATTTAACTTTCCAACGCGATTAACATGGCTAATAGGATTAATCTTGGCGGCCTTTCCCTGGTTTAATGTCGGTGCGATTAACTTGGCTATAACAGCATTAACCTTGGCGGCCTTTTCCTGGGTGAATGACATCACTACTTTCAAAAGGCAACCCTTTTGGGAAACTTGGTGGCGTCTCTTAAACCAGTTTTGGTTTTGCATGGATTTCAGTGACTGAATCCAACTCGGCTCCTAAGCATTTTTTTTCCTAATGTTGGCACAAATCAATAATCATTGGAGTTTCCACCCTGCAGTGTACGTTTTTTTTTTATGCCGTCGTTCTTTTTTTCTTTATATTTTTTGTTTTATGGTTTAGGCGGGGACCCACGTGCCGTCAATGGGGCGAAGAAGATTTGCCTTTGTGCACCCTTCTTGATAAATCAATGGTTGATGTGCATGGACAATCGTTATCGAATCCCCGAGCTTTCAGTTCACTGCCTGCAGCTGCTTGCCAGTCCGAAAAGCGGATTTTTGTATTTGAAATAAAGGGATAAAAACGTTGAAGGTGATGGCTTCCGTAACTGGCTGCTGCTGTCTGGATTTTATTTTTATTTTTATCTTCATCTTATTCTTTTCCTTTCTTTTTACTCCCTTTGCGCGAATGTGTATACTTCAACTGCTGGTATTGCAACTGCAGGTTAGGGGCAACGGCATTCATTTCCCAATATCGCATGTCACTAAACCCACCAATATCAGGTATGTCCTTCAGCACATGAACCGCGGCGCATGCACGACTGCCTTGACAACTTTTACAGGATGGGTTTTGTATTTTACCACCACGTTGTACAACTTTTTTTATTCAGCAGTTAGTACGGGATTTACCGTTGGTTAATTATCTGGGCTATATCCCCTGGATCCCTAAATATAATCGCAGGTTTTCTGGTTCGAATCTTCGAGCGTGCGCCTTCCTTTGCAGGACTTCTTTCTGCCAGTAAAGACTCTTCTAGTAATGTTAATAGTTGAGCTCGATTATATTTTTGCTTGCTTTATCATTTCTCTGGTTGCTGCAACAAATGCTAATATGTATAGCCTTCTAAAATCTCTAGTAATGTTCATAGCCGAGCTGTGTTATCTATTTTCTGTCTTCTTCTTTACTATTGCTTTCTTTATCTTTTCTGTAGCACAGACTGATATGCGGCTTTCTAAAATCTCTAGTAATGTTCATATTTTCGCTGGATTATCTATAATTGCCTTCGTTGTGTATGGGTGCTGCAGCAAAGGTTAATACACAATCAACTGGACAAAAATTCCCATGTGATTATAACGAACCCCGATTTCCTGAATACAGTGGGCAGCTCCAACCTTCGTTCTAAACAGACAAACACGCAAACATACACACAAACAGACCCATAGACACAAAATCCAATTTCAATCGAGCATTCGTCCTCCCTCGCTTTGCTCGCTCGACCAAGAAAGAAATTGGTTGCACTTTTCAATTCTTCATCAGTGGTGATTAGCATAGTGCCGACACTATCTAACTCGTCACTGACAAAAAAATATATAAATGCCATCAATCCTTTATTGGGCGAGCGGGCAAAGCGAGAGAGGACGAATGCTCGACTGAATCTGGATTTCGCGTGTCTGTTGGTCTGTTTATCTGTGTTTCTGTTTGTCTGTGTATTTGCATGTTTGTCTGTATGTCAATAAGATGATAGCAAGCCAGAATGGTGCACAAAAACATACAAAAAGCCCGTTTTGTGTTGGAAGACCACCATTTTCAAGTTACATACCTCACGCAAAAAGCGAGCGTCTAAACATAAATTACACTTCAGAGATAATCCACCCCACGATACGCATCAATAAAACTAAGAAGGACCTAAGGTGACAGAAATTACGGTGATTGGTTGTTACTATACCACGCGCCATGGCTGTTTGCTGTGACGTGCACATCACGTGACTGCGCTAGTCCAATCAGATGGCCAAACAGCCGCTCTTCTCGCTCGTCATTGGCTAACTCGTGGTGACGTCACGGCAAACAGCCATTGCGCATGGTATAGGGGTCTGTTGTATATAAGCCAACAACCGTAGTTCTTGTCGCCTCCACTCTGGTTTCTGCAGTGGATGGTCAGGTTCCCTATTGTCGGCCTTCAGCCGGACTTGGGTCCTTTTTCTTTGATTGATGCTTGTATTTGGGTGGATTACTCCTGTAGTGTAATTTATGTTTTGACGCTCTCCTTTTGCGTGAAGTGTGCAGCTTGAAAACGTGTAGTCTTCCGACCGGAAACGTCGCTTTTTGTGCGTTTTTGTGCATTATTCTGGCTTGCCATAATTTGATTACTGTATTAGTGTTTTTTAACGTTTACGTCTGTTTGGACGCAATGACGTTCGTAGTTTGGTTCTCATTTGGTTGGAAATTCATGCCATGGGAACTTTGGTCCATGTAATTCAAGAGTCAGAAGATAAAATTCGTATCTCAAACGTTTTCGGAGGTCGATTTTTCGTTGCTGGCTAAGCCGATTTTTACTCGTGGCAGTCAGAGATCCTGAGCTAAAAGGCTAGCACCAGGCACTTCATTACCTCCGTTTTGCCTTTATTTTCCTCCCCTCTCCATCCCAGACATTATTCACATTATTCATTTCTCCATTACCTCTTGTAACTTTCCTGAAATATGGAAATTGGCTGTGGTTAATCCCATCTGGAATGCCAACGACTCCACACATATTAACAACTTACGCCCTATTGGGATTTTCCTTGTCTGTCCTAAGTTTTAGAACATGTTGTGGCAGTCAGTTTAAATGTTACCTTCAAGAACACAATATTCTTAATCCTAATCGATCTGGTCCCAATATAAGCACAGTACTACTACAGCTCTTGTTAAAGATTATTAACGATATATTTTTAAAGCTATGGATGAGTCCGAATTTACTTCCCTTGTGTTGCTGAATTTTGCTAAAGCGTTCGATACAGTTGTTTATCATCCTCTCTTCCTTGCCAAGTAACATGCGATTGGCGTGGACCAGCTAAGCTTAAAATGGTTTAAATGCAGTCTTTCTGCATGACGGAAAACAATGTGTTCGTGTTAAAAGTCAAACATCTCCTTTTCTCACGTGTTCAATCTGGTGTTCCGCAGGGCTCTATTCTGGGGCCTTTGTTGTTCGCTGCTTTCACTAACGACTTGCCAGACCGCATTGTTAATTGTAACCATCACATGTTTGCTGATGACGCCCAATTTGGTAGGATAATGCTAACTCTCGTGCCGAATTTAATCGCGTTCTTTCAAATGTCTATAATTAGTCCACGGATAATGGATTGGCACAAAGGCTGACAAGTGCCAGCACATCATTGTTGGTTCTCAGCAGCATTTTCATAAACATCAAAATCACGATCTCGGTCATTACAATGCTACTTTTGTCAATAACACTACACTAAAAACTTGCAGTTCAACCAAAAACCTCGATGTACACTAAACCATGCGTAATGGCTGTTTGCCGTGACGTCACCATGAGTTAGCCAATGACGAAAGAGAACAACGGCTGTTTGGCCGTCTGATTGGACTAGCCCAGTCACGTGATATGCACGTCACAGCAAACAGCCATGGCGTGTGGCATAAAAACTTTCAGTTCAACCGAAAACCTCGATGTCATCTTCGATTTACCTGACTGGGGCGTCACAAAATCACACCAAAAGTCGTGCTGCCACGCAAAGGATTAGATTTTGCTTGCAAATGGAAAGTTAAACCTGACTCCAATTTAGCTATTCCGATGTTGGATTGCTGTGATTCAGTTTATTTCAATGCCACTAAATCTTCCCTCAATCAGGCTCCGAGAATCCAAAATGGGTGTGTATATACGTTTCGTTTTTAATCTTTACAATCTCAAAATTGCACGCGTGGTGATAGAGCTGTCCAGAAGCGTTCATAAAGGTCACTGGGATGGATTCGTTTGATTCACTTGCTTCACTGTTTGCATCCATTGTTGCTTCCGTGTCCGATTGGTTCATCTTCAGGAGTTGTTGTGTAAGATTGGAATGAGAATGTGGACCAAAAATTAATTTATAATATCTTCCCTCGCTTGGCGGAGTAAGGGCGCGTTTACGTAACGACTCGCCTTTGCATTCTCGCAGCTAGAACTAAATACAGATGCCAACCTATTTACGTTGCCTCTTGGACTTATATGTCAGTTATTTCTTGTGAGCCTTTGGCTTTCCCGTCTTTACTCGCAGCTAGAAGCTAGAAATCATCTGAAATTTCAACATGGCGGCGGTTTTACCTCTGCCACCTCGCAACAAAAACAGTTAATGTGAGTTCAGAGGCTACTGAGAAAATTGTTTCGTCAGGAGGAATTCTTTATCTTATTGTCACGGATTAAAAGACTGCCAGCATTTGTTCAAACGATGTCGGATTTAGATAACCAAGTAGCGTTCTTACCATGGCAACGATACCTTTATCATGACGATTAAATTTTAGCTGCGAGAATGCAAAGGCGAGTCATTGCGTGAACGCGCCCTAACTGTTGTTAACATTACGTCAGAAAGTAAGCCATGCAATATCAGAAAGACCTGGCGCGAAAGGCGTTAGGATATACACACCAGCAAAACATGGGAACTTAATGTTTTCCCAATTAACCATCGCTAACGACCAACGCAGGAAACAAGCAATTTCTCTGTTGCAAAGATTCTAACTTTTATGTGGTAAAACGATGAAAATGGATAGGGAAAGACAGAAAGAAAAGTAGAAACAAAAAAAAAACAAAAAACAGATCTCATCGTACTTTTTTCCTCCATCGCGTTGCTGGTGTCGTTAAGGCATTAGAACGATAACGCTCTCCAATACCAACGGAGCACAGATTCTAACAACTGAATCACTTATAAGATTACGGCTCTGGAACCACCAAGCACCTTTTTTTTTCTTCTTCCTTCTCCTTCTATCTTATATCTTTTCCGTTTTTTTTTTGTTTTTTTTTTGCTTCTTCTTTCGATGCTCCTTTTTCATCTCTTCTTCCTACCAAATAGCTGAGAAAGGTAATTGCAACATTGGCAAGAAGTGTTCTGGAGAGCCCTTCATCGCATAATTCGCTGACGTGGCACAACCGACTTTCGCTTTGGTCCGTTCGAAGCGCACCGGGTCCCTCACCCTCCTTTCCCCCCCTCCCATGCAAGCCCAGATCTAGGCAAACCCTACAGTTCTGTCCGTTCAACTGACCGCAATTGCGTTATTGATACAAGTGCCGGACAGTTGTAGGCAATCACGGAAAATTAAGCGAGACACTGGGGACGCAGAGGGAGAGGTGGGTGAAGGAAGAAGCATCTAAGCCAGCATCGCCGTGTGTGTGTATCCTTGCACAATGCCAGCAGTAAAGCCAGGGCCGTAGATTATGCGCACTGCTTATAGTGTCCGCCGCGGCCTATCTTGAGTTCTCCGCAGAACTAACACAGATAATCGATTGTACGTTTTCAGTAGCAGAGTGCCTTGTTGATATCCACGATGGTTACAAAAACAATGGCGGCCATCGATTAACGCCACCCCATCCAGGAAGATGTAGCCGTTCACAAAATACTTGCAGGACTAAAGATACACCGCGCGCACAATAGGGCGTGTATTTAACATCCTGGTTACGGCTAGATTGTAAACACGTAACCTTCTATCAGGACCAGTTAAAGATGACACGGCGTCATCAACAAGGGTGAAAATGTAAACATTATCCAATAGTGTTGTTGGAATTTCGGGTCCTAGAGTATTTTTGCATCCAGGTATATTATTTACAGGGTGTCGTCTTTATCGTGGACATTTTTACAACACTTTAAAAACTACAATTTAATCCCGATTAACAAAACAAGATATATATTATCTTAAACTCACCTTTTTACCTTCTCAACTCCTAGTTGCAGCAACGTAGAATCTTCTAGCAATATAAAGAAAATGGCGGCAAATTTAAAAAAAGGAACGACAATTCGCAGCTGTGCCGCAAATTTTCAAAACTGAAACGAGATCACGTGACGCACTTCAGCCTATTGGATGACGGAGAATCTGGAACGTGGATGCTGTGTTTAGAAAATGGGCAGCGCTATCGAAATGGTGAACCGGCGCTTTTAACAGTGAGAACTTCGGAATTAAACCACTTTTATTTTTTTCGTTTTTTATTACGTTCCGATTGTTGCCGTTTCCGTCTCTCCTTTTTATTGTTAACAGTTTCGGATTTCTGGTGCTATGGCTTTATTGCTGGGAGTGCGTCAAATGTCGAAAAATGTTTTTACTTTGAGCAGTGGTCTTCTATTGTTGCAAAACACGCAAATTTTTGACAATAAACATGCTTTTGCAATAAAGCATAGCATCAGAAACACATAAAAATCGTAACAATTACATTTCAAAGCTAGGCTTTTGCCTTTGTCAAAGATTCAAAACACACAATTGAACAATGTTTTCAATCTTCAAAAAAATGAAGCCAAAAGCTTAGCCTCGAAATATACGGTAGGCATATTACGCATTACAACTTCACAATTTTCATCATTCAACAGAATAGAGCAGTGACACGACGTAGTATTATTGTATATAACTCTATGCTGGAGCCTTAACGGGTTAGCTGCAAGGGGCACTGCAGAGAGAAACAGAAGGACGTCATACTGAAGCCGATGCTGTGAAGAGTGATTTCTTAGACCTAAAACGCGCGATTTTTAATGTTGGAGAAAACAACGTTATTTTAAGCCTAAGAAATCCACTCTTCCGTTGTTTTTCCCTCCATTTTTATGTAGTGCACCTTGTAGTTATGCCCTCCAAAACCCATACTGGTGCCAATATGGCGGCAACTGTCACTGCCCTATAGCAATGGGGCAGTTCTTAAACTGTTTCTCGAGTCGAATTCAGTGACAGCAACACAGAAAGCATTCAGAACAAACCACCAGGACGGAAATGATCTTGATTATAAATTAGTGATAAATTATGCAAGGGAAATAAGTTTGCTTCTACGTAAAATTAGACCACGTATGGACGCATTCACCAAAAGATGAACCATCCAAAAGCAGCAGCAAACCTCAGTGAATTGAAAATTTAACATTTGTCCAGTCAGCAGCAACATTATGAAAGAACTGCTCTTGTGTCGTTGATAATTTTTTTTATCTGTGGCTGAGAATGTAAGAAAAAAAAGGGAGGCCATGTTGGAAACGTTCTTCATTATAAGAAACCGAAACATGTGGACTCTAATAAATCCAAATTCTAACCTTTAAGAGGAGTCTATCATTTTTATTAATCTGGATTAAACTGTAAAAACTGTAGACAGATTCTTCTTTTTTGTAAATAGTTCAGGAAATATCTAGATTTGTATCGTTTTCATAACATAAACCCGAAAATAATCGAATCTACTCAGCACTGGCTATAAATGAGGATGAGCGAAGCTTGACATTACCTTTGTCTATGTATATTTGCACGTGTTAATGCTGCCTATGGACGTTTCCTTTTGGCCGTACGGCTCAGCGGTTGGACTTCAGCCTTTGGTTTCAAAGGTTGTGGGTTCGATTCCCCGCTCAGGCAGTCTGACGTATAAGTCCAGAAGGCAGCGTAAATACAGTAGGTTTGCATCTTTAATTTATTTGTTTAGGTGAGTAGAAGACACCACTGATTACGACTGAAAAGGTGTTTCAAATAACCGTATTCTCTCAAAACTTAACGTTATTATTGTGTGTGCGGTGTATCTTGAGTCCTGCAAGTATTTTGTGAGCGGCTACGTCTTCCTGGATGGGGTGGCTTTAATCGATGGCCGCCATTGTTTTCGTAACCATCTTGGATATCAACAAGGCACTCTGCTACTGAAAAGGTACAATCGATTATCTGCGTTCGTTCTGCGGAGAACTCAAGATAGGCCGCGGACACTATATGGTGCTATTTAACATACGACAAATCGTGAAGTAGTGAACCAAACACAGGAACACTCGAACTCGGCATTGAAAGACTGACTTGTCATAGTGTACATATGCTAACTGGATAAAGAACGAAAAGACAACTTCTCCGATTCTAACTCGAACCCAGGATGTCACGAAGCCTTGCTAGAGCAAGCCAGGCTTCTGCCCCTAGCCTAGCTGGTATTCAGCTCAGGTGTAAGTGGGCGTCATGGTTTCGAATCCCAACGGGGCTTTTCTGTTTCCTAGTTTTCTGGGATCAGTGTAGCTTGTAGTCCAAGAAGGCCAGTCTGCTTCGTTAACATGAAAGCCCATTTTCCAAGAAACTTTTGTGTAAATGAATTATCGCTACCAGAAATCTGACACGTTCCCGGATACATTCTGGTTCCTGGTAGAGGGCACTTAAATTAAACTAATTGCCCACGGCGTAACATACGCCAGTCTAGCTTGTTCCTGCATGCACCAGCAAGAAATGAAAACGGCCTCGAACCCATTGTACCACTCCTTACTTCATTCCCCCATTGTGTGGACAGATTTCCCACCTGTTCTCCCCCCTGCTTTCCACCTTCTGTAGTCGTAATACGCCCTCCCCCCATTCCCTGCGAACCCCTGGTATTTGGTCTAATAGCGTTTTCAATGGAGGTTACCACTCTTATTTTCAGTGTGGCTGAATTGCCTGTTTCTCCGTTTTGATACCAAGGGCAATAAGCCCGCGACAATGATAGTGCATGCAGTGATTGTTTGTTACTCAACCAACTTGGAAACTATTCAATTCTGTTGTAATAGCTATTATTATTGAAACAAAGTTTCATTTCTTACTGATTGTTATAACAGAGAGAGAGATAACAACAAAACAGGATAAATTTCATTTGTATTTAGTTTTGAAAAACGTGTCAAGACTGCGAGCTCGGATCTGTGTTTTCCATAGAAAATTCTCCATAGGCCTAACAAAATTCAATTGTTTTCAGACGTTGAATGGAAAGGAGAAAAAAAAATCTGGTATTGACTTAAGCGAAATCCACCCCGAATTCGTAAATGCTTGGAAGCCCTTCAAAGAAATTGTATCGAAGCTTAAAAAGATTCTTTCCACTAGTTGGAAGATAAACCCAAAGATTAAAAGAAGGACTTTTGTTTGCCTCTTTTCTAGCGACGTCAGAAGCCCAATTAGATAAAAACGATCCCTGCAAATCTGATTGCTTTGGAACCGTGGAGACAATCTCTCTCTCTCTCTCTCTCTCTCTTTCGCCCACATGCACACCCATTCAGCGGACACAAAAAAAACGACAATAAAATAAAATAAAATCCGAGCCGTCGTTTTGAATAACTTCCTAATCGTAGTGTTTCAGTTTTAATCTAAAAATAAAATCCATTTTCCAAATGCCATTTTTAGTCGCGAAGCAGTTAATTCGAATTCAGGCTCGCAGAAGCGAAATAAAAACTGGAATCAACGTATTAATAATAAAAACAGCTACAGGGCGTAGCCAGTTCACACATCCTTTATTGAGCCACAGCTAATTAACATCGTCATGTCGAAAGAGTTGATAGTTATGATGTTCTTAACCACCTTTGCGTCGTTACTTGGTGCATATGTTGGCGTTTTCGAATTGATTCTATACTTAACTGAAACCGCACTCTGACATGTCACGCTACCATCAAAACATGTTGATGATTATCAAATAATAACATAAGCCTTAAAATAACGCCGCTCTTAAATTTTCATTAGGATATAGTCATTAGGATATCGGTATCTGTATAATCTGTATTTATCGGTGTATTTGTCATATCGGTATCGGACCACTGTAAAGCTTCCGGTACAGATATTCGTTACTCCAAGAAACGAAACAGTTTTCCCTGCAAAATTGACACCAACCGCGGCAAAAGCAACAGCCTACAATGCCATTTGCTCAGTTTACAATGAAAATGTTACACGCGATGGTTCCTATGTTCTAAGTTTTACACCGACCATCTTACAAAATGAATGTACTGAAGCCGAGGGTAGGAATAAGCGTCAAAATTCTCTCATTGCTGTTGTACAGAACTTGAAAATTTTGAACTTTGACTATAACTAAAATTAATTTGTTGGAAAGTGGATTTCTATATTTTAGCAACGCAAAAGCAAAGAACTTTCTTTGGATTGTATAAAGTAGTACAAAAAGGTGTTGGTTATAATATTATGTAACAGTTTTAGCTTTATAGATGTTTGTTGATACGGAGCCTGAGTGACAGGAGAATCATTACAACATGACTTTTCAATGAAAGTCTCAGTTTAACATTTTTTAAAAACCAAATAGGGAATTTGGCCAGAAAATATCGTTGGCTTATGAGCCAAGTTCGTCCTTTTTTTTTTTTCTTTTTTTGATTATAGACTAAGCAGTTGCAACCCATGCAAAACCAGAAACTTTAGTTGCATTTGTTTGTAAATTAAATTTCTGGTCGTATTATTTTTAATATCGGTATCGGTAACGGTTCAGGTCAGAGTGGATCGGTTTACCGTTCATCGGTATCAGATCGGATTGATAAAAACTCATATCGGCCTGTCCCTAATTTTCATAACATGCACGGTTTTCAATACACAAGAAAAGTTGTACAAATTTGCAATGTTTCAATTATGATTTCGTAAATAAAGTCATAACTATTTTGTACAAGTTGGTAATGTAATTATTCCCCCCACACGTCAAGATTGTGTTACCGTTTGAATTTCATTCGTTGCTCAATTAGAAACTGAGATATGATTATTTAGGTGAATGATGTCATTTGCGGCCATTTTTTTCAAGATGACGGCCATGGTGGAAATCTTGGAGACTTTTGGTATGTTGCTCAGGACGATAAAATGCCCCTGTACACCAGTTTTCAGCTTTCTCCTAATTTTGTCCGGGTCACCCCGGGGGCGCCCCCGAAAAAAAATAACCTAATTTTGCTGGTCTACATGCTGTTAGACTGGTCTTAACCTTCAGAACCCTTCTGTGTTGGGATATGGGTTCCAGTCGTTGCATGAACAGTTCAATTCGTGGTTTGTACTTGGATGACGATGCAGATTTACTGGCCTGTAATGCCTGCTCTATCCCATAGCCGCATGTGCAGTTGGGCTTGTTACAAATGTTTGTTATATGTCACACGATTCACACTGTGGAATATTAATTTGTAGTAGCAGCTCTTATGCACTTTGTTGTAAAGCTTGAAGGGAATACCACTTCAGCAATATCTCTTAACCCGTTGAAGTGTATCTCTTACAATGGTGTATTAAGCCAAGGCAGCCTGGCAAGCTATTATATAATCTGAAACAATAGCCATCATGATTAAATAACTAAATACAGATGCAAACCTATTTACATTGCCTTTTGGACTTATACGTCAGACTGCCTGAGCGGGGAATCGAACTCAGGACCTTTGAAACCAAAGGCCGAGGTTCTACCGCTGAGCCATACTGACACGGCCAAAAGGAAACGTCCACAGCCGTGGCGATTGGAAAGTGTTAGAAAGTGTTGGAAAGTGTTGGAAAGTGTTGGAAAGTGGAAGAGGCACGTGTTAAATGCGGCCTATGGACGTTTCCTTCTGGCCGTGTCAGAATGGCTCAGCGGTAGGACCTCGGCCTTTGGTTTCAAAGGTCCTGGGTTCGATTCCCCGCTCAGGCAGTCTGACATATAAGTCCAAAACGGCAACGTACATAGGATTGCATCTGTATTTAGTTATTTCTTGTGAGCCTTTGGCTTTCCCATCATGATTCATACAAGCCATGCGTGAGTAATACTACAAATAATCTGCCAACTGCTAGATTTTAGGCTCTTCATTCTATCCAGTGAGCCTCTAGGTCTAAGTTTTCAAGCTCACCATCCCTCGCCGCTAGTCTTTCATCGCTGCCTCTTGCAAATGACTGCAGACAAAGTTTCGTTAGTGGATAAGGTATGATGGCTATTACTAATACCGATTTCTTGGTGGTCAGACTACATTACAGACCATGCTGAAATAGAGCTGTGACATAACGTCGTATTATTGTGTACTCTATGGTGGAGCCAGTAACTGGGTTAGCTGCAAGGGGCACTGGAGGGCGAAAAGAAGGTCGTCTTACTAAAGCCAATGCTATTATAGACTGGATTTCTTATGCCTATAACACGCGATTTTTTTTGTGGAGAAAACAACGTTCTTTTAAGCCTAAGAAATCCGCTCTCAAAGCACTGTCTTGACTAGAATTGGCGTTGATTTCCGTTACATTTTAATCTAGTGCACCTTGTAGCTATGCCGTCCAGATCGTATCCACTAGCCAATATGACGTCACTTGACGCTGCTCTATAATAATGGGTGGAGAGTTGCTCCTGAATTATGCAATTACCTCTAAGATGGGAGGGTGGAGCAACTTATGCTCGTGAGCCACTTATTCTCAACTTATCCACGTCACTGTAGTGACAAGCACCTTCTGGTTGTGGCATGAATAAGAGGAATAAAGAAATTGAAACGAGTGGGGGAGGATTCCTGTGATAGAATGTTTAAGAACATGCCCATTTCCAAGTCCAGGATGTACCTCCATAGGATATCTGAAACATATAAACTGTCCCGATTATTTGAAATAGGCATTCCGAAGTGAGTATACAATATTTATAGATTAAACCTTCACTTTCTTCCTACTTTGGTACGTAAAGGGTATGAATTTTAGTGAATCTGGTGAGAAACTGCCAGCCACATTTATTAACAGATTACACTCACAAACCTTAAACTAAATCTCTTAGGCATATGTTCGCATGAAACCATGAATAAAAATTTTAAATTTTTGGTGCCAAAGTGTATCAACAATAAAAAATCAAAATCTGTTGCTAATTTTAAAGTCCTTCTTGCAATAACCTCTCCCTATCTTAAGTCTCCTCGTCGCAGTTGAACGTGATAGAGAATCCATAATGTAAATGATTTCATCTGTTAACTGGTTGAAAGACTGTATATAAAGAACCTACCCAGCTTCGACTACTTCTTCACATCAGCCTCAACAGTGCCGCCAGTGTTCCAGATTTGACGACCCACTCTCAAGCGTCACAAGCCGGTTAACGACCACAATTTATAGGAGACATCAATTTCTGGCATTCGTTAGATAGTCTATTAAAGCTGTGTTCCAGAGTTAATTCTGGGACGAGGGAAGGGGGTTTGTTTACGACCTTGAGCCTGTCATGGACGTCAGCTTTTGGCCGCATCCCATTTAAGTCTCTTTATCAAACGAAGCCCGATGGCTTTCGACTCTTTCTGCCCGTTGATTACACAAATCGTGTTATTAGTGTCGATTAAGTGGTCACACAATCCGCCAATGTCACAGCCCAAACGAGGCGATTTATTTCCAATTTGACCTGAACACGCTGTCATTGCCACGTCTGAGGTTGAAACATAATGCCGTTAACACGGCAGCCACAGCCGTGGTTTGTTCACAGAGGCTAAGTCGGCAAATGAGCTTGTTCACTAGGGATGGGCAGAATGGTTTTGGTGAGTGAGGTAAGTGCGAATGGCTTAGCCATTTTGTGAGCGAGAAGGAAAAGAACAAGTAGCGAGATGTAAACTTGCAGACCATAATGAAAGTCTAACTGGAAAAATTGTCTAATGGGATAATTATCTAATATCTGCCTAAATAAAAAAAAAATCTGGAAAATCAACTAAACAGAATATCGTGTAATGGAAAATCATTCTAAACGGAATGTTGTATAATGGATAATCGTATAATGAATAAACGTCTAACTGGACAATAATATACCTGCGGTTTCTAATGTCATATGTATAGCCGCAGTGAGCACGGCAGCGCGAGCGAGGCAGGGATATTAGACGATTTTCCATTATATGAATTTCGTGTTAGACGATTTTCCATTATACGAATTTCGTGTTAGACGATTTTCCATTATGTGAATTTCGTGTTAGATGATTTTCCGTTACACTGTTATACTGTATACGTTCTTCCAATTATGTGATTTTCCAGTTAGACGATTGCCCCTCGCCTCCATAATGCAGGAGTGCGTCGACTGCACAAAAGAAACTGGACCCTAAACTCATCAACTGCATAGACAAGACGGAATTCTCCGAAACATGAAGAAATAGTAGGCGGTAGTGAATAACTCAAAGTGGGAATACGCTTCAATCGCTTAATGGCCAAAGTGCTCTCTCTGATCCAATTTGACTGCAGCTTTAAGTTGTTAACATAAGAATTGCGGTTTTTCAACCTTGAAGGCTCGTCCAATTTTAATGAAATTTGAATACGGTTGATAAAGAAACTGAAATTAGCTGTAAAGTAATCAAAAGACCTGGTTAAATTCCCATTCACATGATGTCACCCGCTTTTTTTGTTATAACTGGGACCGCCCCCCCCCCTTATTAGCTAGCTTTAAAAATATTCCAAGACGTAAGGACAGCAAAAATATTTGAAGAAATATATTCTTTGAATCTAACATTTATTTCAATGCATGTCCTATTGTTGAAGGAAACTTTCCATTCTTATGTAATCCCATTGTTGAAATCCCCCGATATTGCAGAGCATTCTTAGATATTCCCATTGTTAAAAGTCCCCCGATATTTTAAGAATGGCAGATCATTGTTATAAGTGGAAGCTGTCCTAGTTAAGTTTATCGAGATTCCAAAAACAATACATGACGTCATCAGTACTGTCCATCTTTGTTGAAAACACAGTTAGCATTATTATTTATTCAGACAAATCAGTTTGAAAGACCACAAACGAATGAACAGCGTATAAGAACCGGGAGACAAATCAGTTCTGTATCCCGCTGCGAACTTCCCATTGCGGACATCAATAGAATACAATTAGTAGTGGGAATCTCGGTGATCTGGCGACACACACACACAAACACACTAACAAACAAATCTTACTATCTTAGTTATATAGATTGCTGCTCACTTGTCGTTCTTATTTAGCTGTCACAAAGTTGACTCTATTGTATCTCTTCGTCTAATACGGTAGACTGATTCAGGTAAAACTTTTTACATCAGCTTCGTGGAAATAGGTTCAGCTGTTCTCAAAGTGTTTGATTTTTACAGCCAAGATTAAATAAAGCCAAAGAAATACACAGAATTATATAATGTTTAGATACATGCCACAATTAAAAAGGTTAAGGTGTCCTTCCTCCCTGAATGATTAATGGAACTCCCCCTCCATATTTTTTTTACGAATTCCTCAATATTTTTCGAAAACTACCCTGCAGCCTAGGTCACGAAACAGAGTTCTCCAACAGTTCAAAGTCTGTGTAGGCCATGAAACAGAGTTCTCTGACAATGCAAAGTCTTGGCCACGAAAAAATAAATCTCTGACAATTCAAAGTCTAGGCCATGAAACAGAGTTCTCTGACAATTCAAAGTCTAGGCCATGAAACAGAGTTCTCCGATGATTCAAAGTCGCCTCCTATTTAATGGGACCACACGATATCAACATGGACTTGATTAATTTTCGGAAAAAAAAAACTTTTCTTGGTCACCTAAATGTACAAAAATAACACACAAATGAGAATGGAATGGATGCATAAAAACCATCTACCCGGTTCCACAAATTAATTGTAAATTAATTTTATTAACTTGTGGCAAAGGGTAGAGGTTTTTTTTACGCGTCCATTCTCATTTATATGTTGTTTCTGTTCGTTTAGTGACCAAGAAAAATATTTTTTTTTCCCGAAAATGAAATCAAGTGCATAATGATGTCTCGTGGTCCCATTTCCTACCAGGAGGTACCTTTGAATTGTCTACGACATCAACCACAAAGTAATTGTGGTTCTCCGAATATTCATTCCAACCCCACCAGATTCCGAAACTGATGAAAGATGGTGATGGGGAAAAGTGAAGGGGAATAACCAGAAGGTGTATGAAACTCCCCAAAAGGGGTAGGTAGTTGATGGGGTGGTGGGGTCAAGAGATAGGTGTATATCAATAATCTATATAACTAAGATCGTAGTTTGTGTGTGTGGAACTTAATTTCTTTTGTGTGTTTGTGTGTCTTTCAAACTGAATAGTCCGTGTAGGTAATAATTCGAACTGTCTTTGCCACAAAGACGCACACTACTGATGACATCATGATTTTTTCCACCTTAGATCGTTACTGTGATTCCCAGGCGGTCACCCACCCAAGTTAAGCACCTTCAAAACAATAACTGATAGATGCAGTAGCGTCACAGTATTTTCATGCTAAACGGGAAATTACAACAATGTTCTGCTATACTCTTCGAAATTTCGAGGGACTTTCAACAATGGGATTACATAAGCATGGATATTTTCCTTCAACAATAGGGCGTGCTGCCAAATAAATGTGTTAGATACAAAAAGAATATATATGTCTTCAAACAACCGTATACGTTTGCTATCATTGTTTGTCTGCTTTTTCACAGTATCTTCATGCAAACGGAAAATCACAACAATAGACTATAAAACCGGCCATTCACGGAGGGGCTACTCTAGTATAATTAATGGTGGCAATGACACTCCGTTTTTCTTATTGACTTAGAAGTGTAGGTATGTTCCACGAAACAAACAATTGCAATAAAGTGCCACTAATTAAGCCCTTCCTCCCTCTGGCACTCCAGTGTTTCTGTCTTGATGGCAACCAAGATATTTGGTTAAGCTGTCGTTTGCTTAGCCGAGTCGGAAGGCCCCAGTTCCCTTACGTTGATCCATAAGCAGGGGCGCTGAACTGGCCCTTGTTGGCCGGCGTGGTGTGGCCGCAGATTGGCGGTTGTGATGGCGAAATCAATGGTTCCAATCGTTGAAGAAAGGGCTGTTTGGCCGCTGGCTATGGACTTTGACCGCCATGATGTCAGGAATGTCACTCGTTCTTCGCCGACACACAGGCCCGCACGATGAAAGGTCAAATCGGACGTCGACCGGAAGATAGCGAGCGCAGCTTTTCAAAGAAGCAAGTGAAGTGTAGTGCGCTTTTTTTTTTTTCCCTTTTGTTTGTCTTTTCTTTTTCTCGCGGGGGGGGGCCGTGGGGGAAAGGAATCTGGGATGAAAAAATTGAGAGGTACGTTTTATTTTTGTTTCATCCTGAAAATATTGCCGCCCCCCTTTGGAAATAGAAAAAAAAATAATAATTTGGTCATCTAAAGCAATGAACCGACTGAATTTGACCTGCCTAGCCCTATTTGAAGCAGATAGAAGTCCAGTTAGGGGAGTGATAACATCGGGATTCGAACCGTGGATTCGAACCGGGAAACTTCCAATAATGGTACATAGTATCCAGAATTGGTTAGATATACTTCCCATAACTGCTGAAGTAGCCTAATAGACCTTCATACTATCCAGACTGGCACTGACTAACAGGGTCTTTGCCAAGGCCGCCTTACGGTCCATGACTTACTTGTAGCAAGTTGTAATTAGTTGTATAGGGACGACAATGCAGATGTGGATCATTCAAATCTTCCAGGTTTTGTTGGCTGCAACTACACTGCACCCAGATGCTCCAAATCTCATCCTAATATTCGACCAACAATAACAAGATGTTGTAGGGGCAGGGGAGGGGGATGTACGTCGTTTATAATTTTTCTCTTGCAACTGTTAATTTCATGAGTTGTTCCTACGGGCTGCTAGCACATGTTATATTGTTATAACTACACGGACTGATGGTTGTTGATAGAAAGTCCTTATTGGGTCACTGTTCCCTAATAAATTATAATCTAATCTAGTCTAAATCTAATCTACTCTAATGTAACCATGGCGATAGCGACAATATCTTCTGTAATAGACGAAATACTCGTGCTTGGGCAACATCTGAAGTATTCGATTCAAACAGTATTCAGTTCGTTACAAGAAACGTGAACCATGGAAAAAGCTTCAACCCAAGCGGCCGCTCTGCACGCTTCTCGAAACACAAATCCATGCGTTAGGGCACGTTTACGCAACGACTCGCCTTTGCATTCTCGCAGCTAGAAGCTAGAAATCTCACGAAATTCCAACATGGCGGCAGTTTTATGTCTGTCGCCTCGCAACGAAAACAACCAGTAACGTGAGTCCTGAAGCGTCTGGAAAATTATTTCGTCATGAGGAATTCTTTATATTATTGTCACGGATTATAAGTCTGCAAGTATATATTCAAACGATGTCGGATTTAACTAATCCAGGTGGCGTTGTTACTATGGCAACGACACCTTTGCAATCGCGATTGAATTCTAGCTGCGAGAATGCAAAGGCGAGTCGCTGCGTAAATGCGCCCTTATACTGTCTTAGAGCCACTCATAATTACAACCCGTTTTAAAATTGAATGTTGGATTTAAAAAAGTAAAACTTGATGAGCCAGTTCTGATCTACCTTAAAATTATTTTGAGGTCCTAATCTGCCACATGATATTTTTTTAAGTGTTTAATTTTGCATAGTTATCGTGATCAATTTGTTTTAGTGACGCTAAATAGTTTCGATTCCCATGATGCTCTGCTCTTTGCACTTGACGACAGCGCCCTCTGGTGGAAGATCGCTGGAAGCCGGTACTAGTTTCATCCAAATGTTCACCATTGTTCAGAAAAAGAGTGGCACTACCTATGTATTTTATCCTGCCTTGGACCCTCATGAAGTTCATTACCTACGTAGAACTTAGTTTCTTTCCCTTCTGTTTGGCGTGACGCTGCCAACGCCGTCTGATGATATAAAAGCTCCAATGTCGCGTCATGTGTTTTTTAGTGTTGCTCTTACGTTACAACATACGTGATTTATTTTGGCGAGAACATAACTCTATTGTTTCAATGGTACATCACACGGGTTTGGCCTTCCGAAGGAAAAAAAAGTTCGTTGCCTATCACGTCAAGCAAGCCACGTCCATTTCTGACGTTTTTCTTTGCTGGAAATTGCCTAAATACGTTACGGGTTTTGGAAGAAACTGGACGCAAGATCTCGACTTGAACATTTCATATTTTTTTTCTATTTTTATTTATTTTTTTAATAATGATTTCACGTCTTATTTTTCCGTTTTTGCTACCGTGGGAGGATATGAACGAACAAGTTGTCAAAGACATCAGTGATAAAAAGTGAAGGAAGTAAAAGAAAAAGGGTAAAAAAATATAATAAAATCGACATTTTTTCCCTTTTTTCTTTCTTTCTTTCGCTGTCTCTATCCGTCAAATGCAGACTGCAGGGAGATCTTGGTTCGGGCTTTCGCTTTCCCTTTGAAGGAATACGTCACACTTCGCCGATAAAATTTGTTGCATGTTGCGGTTGAAGCAGAGCTTTGGGAACCTGTCGCATTAATGCCATCACGTGTCCAGACTGACTGCCAATTGAGTATGATAGGCCCGGTATACATCTGGCAAGACGTTGCGAAAAGCATTTTTTTTGTTCCTTCCCCTCCTTATTCTTTATTTCATATTTCTTCTTCGACATTCTTGTCTATCTGTTGTCTGTACGCTGTCTCATTCACGTCGTGTTTCAGTCTCAACTATACGCGGGGATTGAAAGCGAACTCCTTCCAGTTTGGTTTAACTCAGAGACAAGAAACTGCGAATTTCTTTTTTACAGCTTTTTTACTTTGGTTTCGTCCTCTTTTTTTTTTTTGCTTTCGTTGTCTTTTATTTTGCGTTTGTTTTTAATTTGTATTCTGTAGATTATAACAAAGAACGAAAGCAATTTAAAAGAGAACGAAAGCAGAAATAAAAGGAACGAACACAACACAAAAAAGCTGTATTTACCCTCATTTTTGTCAAAATGTTGAAAGTGTTGGAGGTAACACAAAATGATTTGAAATGACAGAACAGTAGCGATCCTAGCGGGAAATATTGTCACTGCAGAGAAATAACACGTAAAATGCGTGCAACGTTACACATAATACTGGTAAATTAAGCGACAGCGTTCATAACGGAAAATGTTCTTATTACAGCGACATAAAACAAGAAAGATGTGTAAGATTACAAATATTTGTGTTAAATTTGACGATAGCAGCAACTCAAGTGAATAATATTTTCACTATACACGACTAATTTGTGTAATTTCATTCTACAACAAAATGTTTTAAATTAAAGCAATTTTTGATGCCTTTCACGTATATTTCTGATATCATTACACACATGGGCGTTTCCAAACCGAATTATTGGGGGAGGGTAAGCAAAAATATCTGTTACTAAAAAACCATCGAAGACTTTGCGCTCTTCCCATGTGCATCTTTCATCTTATGTTTACTTGCTCGAATATCCTGTGTAATGCACATTATATTTTTCCAGATTTTGTGTAAACTTACACAATTTGTGTAAAGTTGTGGAAAGTCACACTTTTTTTTTGCAGTGATAGCCCTCCCCCCCACTGTCCCACTAAGTGCTCCCATCCTCCCCATGCAAGGGTTATTAATTTTCCTTTTTTTTCTTTTGCCTTGTCAGTTCTTTGCTACTTTTGTCTATGCAACAATGTATTTTTCTGGTTTTCGTATTGTAACAATACCTGGAGGGTTGCCGGCAACAATACTATCAGACTTCTGGGGAAGTGTCTATTAGTTGTTAGTTCCTCTTTTATGCATTCCTCCTCTCAATTGTTCACAGTCCAGTTTTTCACGAATGCTTAATTGTCGTACTCCCTTCAACCTTTGTTATGTAAAAAAAAAAAAAAAAAACCCTCTTTACTACGTCATTCACATGGTATTCCTCCATTCCTCCTTCTATTCTCCGCCTATGAGACAGCAACGTTTTTCCTACACACAATGCCACCATTTTGTTTCTTAGGCTTTAGGCCTTCATATGTTGGGAAGTATTTCCCTGGAATACGAGCCGATCAAGATGTTCCTGGTCTCCACTACAGCAAAGTTGCTACAACAACGTTGTCTTCTCTCATTAGGATTTTCCCCATTGGATTCCACAGATTGAGGATCTCTATCTTAAACATCCAACTCTGATTACCAAATAACTTCTTGATCACAATGCACCATGGATGAGTAATGTATCAAAAACGGTGAAGATATTTAGCTGTGTACGTCAAAACTGACTGGTCAAGTATTTGTTTAATTCAAATATTGAAAAGAAAAAATCCTTTTCTACACTGACAAATTTCAGTTATTTTACTGCTCAATCACCAGCCAGATTTAATGGGTCACAGGCAGTGTTTATTTTTACTTCACATTTACAACAGGATTCGGCAAATTGGGTTTCAGCAAAACGGGTTGACACCGTAATCTCAGCAGGATTTAGCAAGACAAAATTTCCTCATCGGTGGCTCATTAAACAATACGGACTGTAAATTTACAGTATAAAGCACTGGGAACAAACTACCAGTTCTTTTTGCTAATCATTTGCGGTTTTACTTTTGTCATTTTAGTCTTGTAAATTTGTAATTTTTGTAATTTTACTTCAAACGGTTATACATTTTTTTAATGAGTCGATGGAAATATCTACTATAATCTACTAATACATCTGCTACTGCTAACTGATACACTTAGCAGACCCTAACCGATGCACTGGTTTGTAGATGTCGATTCTTTAGATGACTCGGGGTTTTCATCATACATACATCTTCCGCTCAGAGAGAGTAAAATGTTTTCATTAACTCCCCAAAATGGCAGAAATGGTAATTAAAAATACCACAACGTATTTTTTTATACCAAGTCTCGTGGGTGTCTCTTTAAAAGGGCATCTGTGGGATGTAAGGGAATAAGAAGTCCTTCATTCTTCTTTGATTCTTCATAAACTAGTAGAATCATTAATCCACAAGGCTTAGAGTGTGCGTGGCCGATCTTGAGTTCGCTGCAGAACAAACACAGATAATCGATTGTACGTTTTTGGTAGCAGATATAATCGATTGTACGTTTTTGGTATCAGAGTGCCTTGTTGATATCCAAAATGTTTACAAAAACAATGGCGGCCGTCGATTAAAGCCGCTCCCTCCAGGAAGATGTAGCCGCTCATAAAATACTTGCAGGACTCAAGATACGCCGCGCACACAATAATTATTTATTTTTAGCAACTGTTCATGAACCCTAAATGTTCATGAACCCCATAACCTTTATTGACAACACAAACGAATCTTGGATACAATGCCACACATCAGTGCATTGAATAAACCAAGCATGTAAGATTATTTTATGTTATGTATTTTATTGACACATTGCTTTCATGTCTCCATTGCCCATACGGTGAACAGATTGACGCCTTTGGACTCATCATGAAGTAAAATTATTTCACGTATTCCGCACAGGACATAGATGAAATGCTGAATCTGGACTCAGTTATTTGGAATTGTAAATCTTGAACTTAGATCAGGAATGCTAATTTCAACATTCGGCATAGTTCAGCATATGAGAATCTGTATCACAGTACAATTAGTTATACGTGAAAACACTTCAAACTCAAAGTTGAAACAATTTCACTAAGACTAAAAAAAATGTCAATACACTCAATATGCTAACAAAACTATTAAATCTTGAATTGTAAGCACATTTAAGATAGATATATACTGTACAATAAACT